>JAODAL010003452.1:0-173713 GCA_025379985.1 Phyllomedusa bahiana
TGCAGGTTTGGGGCTCGCTGTGGCCCGGGGACAGGATAGTCAATGTCCAGTAAAAAAAATGGGGGTTTAAAGCCCTTTTTTCCCGGGAAACTTTTTAAATGTGGGGTCATATTTTGGGCTCATGCTGTGGCCCAGGACAGGTATAGTCAATGTCCAGTGAAACTAAAATGGTGGTTGAAAGACTCCTTTTTCCGGCACTTTTTAAATGTGGGGGTCATGCAGGTTTGGGGCTCATGCTGTGGCCCAGGACAGGGATTTTCAATGTCCAGTTCAAGTAAAATGATGGTTCAAATCATACTGCCTTCTGGCACTTTTTAATTTGTGGGTGATGCAGGTTAAGGGTCGGGCTGTGGTACAAGACAGGGATAGAAAATGGTCTGTGACTTTTTTTCTGTGACTTTTATAACCTAAGTGTGTTGCCTAAGATGTAGCACGTATCCATTTGACTGTTGTGGATGTTAATTTCAGCTTCTCCAGCCTTGTTTGGGTGTAATAATGAAGGTGTTGTTGCTCTCCCATAGACTTAATGGTCATCGCGCATAATCGATCCCTCACAAACGAAAAACCATATCGATAGCGGCCGACTATCGACTATCGATCGATCTCGATACCCAAACGCAATCGCTCAACACTATTCGAGATCTGTCAAGGTATTGATTATTTTAGCAAGAGAATAACCCTGTATGTTAATTCTGTCAGATATAACAAATTCTCCAATGCAGATGTCAAAGGGGTGTTCCGAGGCTTTCAAAATACTGTTTGTCCGATGTATCATGATTAAAAATAGAAAAAAAGAAGCATACTCACCTCTGTGACACTCCTATTCTGTCCCGGTGGCTGGCCCGTATATCCCTGATGTACAGTGAATGTTCATCCTTCACATGCTTTGTGCCAGCCAATCACAAGGCTACAACACCATGTGCACATGATTGGCTCCCACATAGCACGAAAACAATAAACGTTCGCTGTACAACAAAGATGAACGGGGACGTCCACCGGGACAGAACAGGAGCGTCACAGAGGTGAGTATGCTTCTTTTTCTCTATTTTTAATCATGCCCCATCAGACAAACAAGCTTTCGAAAGTCTCGGACAACCCCTTTCATAAAGCTTTAAAGCAGTTCCCTTCTTGCAGTTATTTTAGAATTTATTTATTTTATTTATTTATATAGCACCATTATATTCCCCATGCTGTACAGAGTTTGTTATTCTCATCTCTGTAGGGGTCACAATCTACATTTCAAGAAACCTATATGTATGTTTTTGGAGTGTGAGGGAAACAGGAGTACCCCAGCCTATACTAACCTATGCTAACACGGGGCATATACAAACTCCTGCAGATGTTGCCCCTAGGTAAGTTTAAAAACCCAGGACCCAAGTGCAGCAAGCAACAGCGCAAACCCAAACTGCCCCCACCGATGAACCCAACAATTTAGGTTTAAAAAAGTAAAAAATCTTTTTTTTTAAACAGCTTGCAATATCTTGGTTTAAATGTACAGGTCTACACATTTCTCTACTTAGTAGATACAACATATACTTAAATACAACATATACTTAAAGGGGTATTCTCACCACATTGATTAGCTTTAAACATGAAGGCACAGGTATATAAAAACTGCAGAAGGCCTCAAGATCTACCATCTTACTGCACTTTTATACCGTGTGTCACGGGGGTCGCGGGCTCCGCTGCCCCCCGCGACCATCTTCCCGCTCGCAGGGGTCCCGCGGGGGCGGCTTTCGGCGGCCCGCGACCACCCCTCTGCTGCCTCGGCGCCCCCCTCTCTTACCCGGCCGGCGCTCCCCGGGGAACGCCGCGCCTGCCTGTTCCCCGGGCCGTCGTGCGCGTGGCCGCCGCTTAAGGGCCGCGCGCGCCGCTTCTCTAAATTTAAAGGGCCATTGTCCCGATAATTGGTTAATGTCGGGCGCTGGTCCTATATAAGGTATCCGCCCCCAGTACTTCCTGCCAGTCTGTTGGTGTGTTTTTGGTGCGTTAGAGAGTATTGGAGTTCCGTATTGATTACCCGTGTACCAGTCCGCTTGCTTACGTTTCCTGACCTTGCCTGTTTGCCGCCTGCCCTGCCCGTCTGCCCGTCTCTGACTTCGAACCTCTGCTGCCTGCCCTGACCTTCTGCCTGTCCCCGACTGGGCCCCCGGATTACTTTCTGTACCACGCGTACCCCGGGCCGCCATCGCAAGCAAGTCACGTCAGGGGAAACGACCTGGTAGCCTCACGCCACAGCAAGTCCATCCCGCTTTGCGGCGGGCTCTGGTGAAAAACGGGGGCTACTTAGATTCCGGTCCCTGGCGTGGCTTAGCTATCATCGCTTGCGTTGGCCCAGTGGATCCACTCCTCCGTCACACCGTGCTTTTGTCAGAGTGTAATAGAAGTGTATTAAAATACATTATTTGCATGCCTGAGTGGTCATTAACTCTAAGGGTATTTTTAAAAAAGTTTAAACATTGACAAAATAAATAAAAGAAAAACATGTTTCCATCTATCATAAAAAAAAAAAACATAACATAACCCATATTTATCCCAAACATTGAACACTATTTAAAAAAACACATCAAAATTGACAGTTTCTTTGGTCATCATGCCTCTTCAACAATTTTGGATTAAAAATTTGTTCAAAAAGTAACCATAATGGTACGTATAAAAAGTGCAGTTTGTCTCACAAAAAAGAAACACAAACCCTCACAAAAATCTGTCAACAGAAAAAAAGTTATCGGAAAACAAAAAAAAAGTGATGCAAAGCAAATGTAAAAATTAACATAAAGATAGCTATGTAAATTTATCAACTATTACATGTGTGATGAAATTTTAATTACACAAATTAAAATTAATACAGGCATCCCCAGGTTACGAAAGGGATAGGGACTTTTAGATTTTTTCTTAAGTTAAATTTTTAATGTAAGTCGGCCCGGTATTTTTAATTTAAAAATTTAATCCAGGAAAAAAAGGGTTTTTTTTTTTTTTTAGTTTTGGGGAAGGGGCGGGGAAAGGGGTTTTTTACATTTTTTTTCGCTGTCTTTTCCCCTTGTTAAGAAGTTTTCCCACCTCATTCTGCTCATTCTAAAGTGCGGGCTGTGGCTTTGCTGGAACTTGTCGTTCCACAGCTACTATCTGAAAAGGAACTTTTAACAACAAGGGGCCAGCAAACCCAAAGCCCCCGTCTGAAAACTAGGGGAAACAGATTTAAGTCGGAATGGCTGAAATGCCCATTTATACCACACAGAAAACCCCTCCATAATAAATGAAACCAAAGAAAAAAATTTTCCCATAAAATTATATTTTGTTCTGCATTCTCCCCTAAAAGGGTTTTTTTTTTTTTAATTTCCAAATACATTTTATGGCACTTTTAAGTGGTACCAGTGAAAATACAACTTCCCCCCAAAAAAACACAGCATATACTGTTTTTGCCCAAACAATAAAAAAAAGTTACCCCCTCTTGGGAAGCGGGGGTTGAAAAACCAAAAAAATTCAACCCCAAAAAACCCTCTGAAATTGGATGTAGTAAAACCCATTTAAAATTTAAACAAAGGAAAAGGGGCCATAGTTTTCTGTAAATTTTGTTGTTTTTGAGAGGAAAATTTGGGCCTACACTAACTAACTAAAGCCCTCATCCAAAGTGGGGGCAAATAGTGTTGAGCCCCAAAATTTTATCGAAAAAAAAGAAATCGGAAAGGTTTTAAGGGGTGACCCGAAATTTCCAGATAAATGCGAAAATTTAAAGGGTTTAAAATTTTAGCATAAATCTATTAAATCGCCCCCCCCTTTTTTTTTTTCGGCGTTTTCCCTGTAATTTTGGGGGGGCCAGAAAATCAGTTTTTACAGATAAGCCGGGTGAGATGTGTGTGCGACGCCCAAGACTGGGATTTTAATTGGTTGCGATTTTGGGCTGGAAAAATCCCCCATAAACCTCTTTTAAACATGAACCCCCTTTTCCGTTTCAGCCTCAGTGCCCTCTCACCGTCTCATGGGGATGGGACCGGGCCCCTCTGCCTGGGGGAAAAAACACTCACAAAATTTAAAGTCTATTTCTGCACAGAGAAACCTTTTACATTAGCTGGCCCCCTTCCAAATTTATTTAGATTAAAAGATTTTGAAGTTTTTAATTTATTTTACCCTAGAAAAATTTTTAAAAAAAGCAGAAACTACCCTGTAAATTCAGGGCGGGGGGGGGGGGGGGGCCCCCCGCGGGCAACACAAAACAAGCTCTATCTATAAAGAACACGGGAAAAAGGGTTACACCAAGACTTAGGAAGACTTGTGGGTGGAATATCTTTATTTTTAAACATTTGGGCTATTGAAATAATTCCTGGATATTGGGCACCCCTTTAACTTATTTTTGGATAAAACCTCTTTTTCTAGTAACTGCAGGCCCTCTTTGTTAGCTGCAAAAATCCCCCTTTTATTATCAATATACATTTTAGATAGGTGTTCATTTTCAATTTTTTCCCATTACACCTGTGATGTTGAAAAAAGGGGGGCCTTGCAGTTAAAAATTTCAATACAGCAATCTTGTATCGGGACAGGGTTGGGTTTTTTGCCAAAAAATACCCTTAAACGTACGGGAAAAAAAACACAGTTTACGTGTTTTTTTACTTTTGGGGGCACCCCCCTTTTTTCATTGACGCAGCATCCACGTAAAAACTTAAAACAGCAATTCAAAATTTTACCACAGGTGAATTTAAAGGTGCAAAAAATTTTCTTTTTTTATTTCCAAAACATAACAGTTACGTTTTTTTGACTAATTTCCCCACCCACATTGTTCCCTTGGAAAAAGCAGGGATCTACGTAAATCTTAAAAACAGCAATTTCTATATTAAACCCCATTTAATTTAAAGGGCAAAAAAAATCTTTATTATACCAAAACAAAACAGTTAAATGTTTTTTTACTTTTTTCACACCCCCGTATTGTTCAAAATTTCCCCGCATCTACGTAAAAACTTAAAAAAGCAATTCTATATTCACCACTGTGAAATTTAAGGGGGCAAAAAAAAAACCCTTTTTTTAATCAAAAACATAACATTTTTACGTGTTTTTTTTTCTTTTGGGGCACCCAGCAAATTTTTCAATTTTTAACTTCCCAAAATTACAAATAAACCACTCACCTAGTAAAAATCCAAAAAAGTCCCCCCTTGGGGCAGGCAACCAAGGGGGAGGAAAAAACTCCCCAACTTTTTTTGGAAAAAACCCCACTTCCAAAGGTTTTGCAGCTTCACACCGGGGTAAGAAAGAGGGGATTCCAGCCCGGGCGAGATCATCCCAAAGGGAAAATCCCAAAAAATTTTTTTTGTTTTTCCATAAAAAAAGAAATTTTTGTTTTTTCAAAATTAAGTACATGGTTTAAAGGCAGTGGTCAGGACATAACCGGGTTGCAAACAAACATGGCACACGCCGACGCGTTTCGGGATCAAGTCCCTTACTCTTGGTTCTGTAGTGCATGTTGATGGCAGAACCTGGTGGGTTTAAATAACCACCTTAGGGTAACCCGCCCCTCCGTGATGTCAGAAAATTCCACCTATCAAATTCCAGAAAAAAACGGACTGACAACATAGCAATTCTATATTCACCACAGGTGAATTGAAAGGTGCAAAAAAAAATCGTTTATTATATCAAAACATAACAGTTACGTGTTTTTTGACTATTGCGCACCCAGCATTGTTCATTGACGCAGAATCTACGTAAATCTTAAAACAGCAATTCTATATTCACCACAGGTGAATTGAAAGGTGCAAAAAATACCGTTTTTATATCAAAACATAACAGTTACGTGTTTTTGACTTTTGCGCACTCAGCATTGTTCATTGACGCAGCATCTACATAAATCTTAAAACAGCAATTCTATATTCACCACAGGTGAATTGAAAGGTGCAAAAAATACAGTTTATTATATCAAAACATAACATTTTACGTTTTTTTTTGACTTTTGCACACCCAGCATTGTTCATTGACGCAGCATCCACGTAAATATTAAAACGGCAATTCAATATTCACCACAGGTGAATTGAAAGGTTGGACACATAGCAAAATGACTTGTTTTTGCAAGATCTTTAACATAGCTATCAATCCCTGTATTGAGACAACCCATTTAATACAATGAAAAAAAAGAGAAACAAAGACATGGTGGGATTCCATCCTATTTTAAAAATGTGTTTTCTAGAATTAAACTACTAAAAAAACTTGCATGTACAAAATAGCTGGTAAAAAAATTCCTCTGAATTGTACAAGGGAGGTACAGGAAAACTTGACCAGATGTAGGTTATTCAGAGAACATGGAGTATGGAGCACGGACAGAGAACAAAGTACAGAGACAATTTCCTCCAGCACGTTGAGTAAAATGAGAAAAAGAATGCCAAGCAAAAGGGCACCTGGGTGTAACAGGAGCGTTAACCACCAGTATTTCCAAGTAAAAGCTCAATTGGTCCGCACTCATAGGAGGGGCAAGCGCTACACAGGTCTTGACTGTGTACTGAGGAAGGCTGGAGTTCTCACACTTCCGCTTTCGCACTCTGCTTCAGCACGACAGTTTTTTGTTGCTGCGTCATCAGGGCATTTTAACCTGCGTGTTAATAGATGACGGACGCCAGCCTGGGCTCTCACCGCACCCACTGTAACTCCGGCCCTGGGTCATGCTGTGGCACAGGACAGTTCTAGTCAATGTCCAGTTCAACTAAAATGGTGGTTGAAAGACTCCTTTTTCCGGCACTTTGTAATCTGGGGGTCAGACAGGTTTAATGGTCATACTGTGGCCCAGGACAGGGACAGTATATGTCCAGTGAAACTAAAATGGTGGTTGAAAGACTCCTTTTTCCGGCACTTTTTTAATCTGGGGGTCATGCAGGTTTGGGGCCTATGCTGCGTTCCAGGACAGGGATATTCAATGTCCAGTTCAAGTAACATGATGGTTCAAATCATACTGCCTTCTGGCACTTTTTAATTTGTGGGTGATGCAGGTTTAAGGTCAGGCTGTGGTAAAAAGACAGGGATAGTAAATGGTCTGTGACTTTTTTTCTGTGACTTTTATAACCTAAGTGTGTTGCCTAAGATGTAGCACGTATCCATTTGACTGTTTGTGGATGTTAATTTCAAGCTTTCTCCAGCCTTGTTTGGGTGTAATAATGAAGGTGTTGTTGCTCTCCCATAGACTTTAATGGTCATCGCGCATAATCGATGCTCACTATCGAAAAACCTTATCGATAGCGGCCGACTATCGACTATCGATCGATCTCGATAGCCAACGCAATCGCTCAACACTAGTCGAGATCTGTCAAGGTATTGATTATTTTAGCAAGAGAATAACCCTGTATGTTAATTCTGTCAGATATAACAAATTCTCCAATGCAGATGTCAAAGGGGTGTTCCGAGGCTTTCAAAATACTGTTTGTCCGATGTATCATGATTAAAAATAGAAAAAAAGAAGCATACTCACCTCTGTGACACTCCTATTCTGTCCCGGTGGCTGGCCCGTATATCCCTGATGTACAGTGAATGTTCATCCTTCACATGCTATGTGCAGCCAATCACAGGCTACAACACCATGTGCACATGATTGGCTGCACATAGCACGAAAACAATAAACGTTCGCTGTACAACAAAGATGAACGGGACGGCCACCAGGACAGAACAGGAGCGTCACAGAGGTGAGTATGCTTCTTTTTTTCTATTTTTATTCATGCCCCATCGGACAAACAAGCTTTTGAAAGTCTCGGACAACCCCTTTCATAAAGCTTTAAAGCAGTTCCTTCTTGCAGTTATTTTAGAATTTATTTATTTTATTTATTTATATAGCACCATTATATTCCCCATGCTGTACAGAGATTGTTATTCTCATCTCTGTAGGGGTCACAATCTACATTTCAGAGTAACCTATATGTATGTTTTTGGAGTGTGAGGGAAACAGGAGTATCCAGCCTATACTAACCTATGCTAACACGGGGAGCATATACAAACTCCTTGCAGATGTTGTCCTAGGTAGAGTTTAAACCCAGGACCCTAGTGCAGCACGGCAACAGCGCTAACCACTGACCTACCGATGAGCCAACAATTTTAGGTTTAATAAAGTAAAAAATCTTATGTTTTACAGCTTGCAATATCTTGGATTATGTACAGGTCTACACATTTCTCTACTTAGTAGATACAACATATACTTAAAGGGGTATTCTCACCACATTGATTAGCTTTAAACATGAACGCAAAGGTATATAAAAACTGCAGAAGGCCTCAAGATCTACCATCTTACTGCACTTTTTATACCGTGTGTCACGGGGGTCGCGGGCTCCGCTGCCCCCCGCAACCATCTTCCCGCTCGCAGGGGGTCTGGCGCGGCGGCTGCGGCGGCCCGCGACCACCCCTCTGCTGCCTCGGCGCCGCCTCTCTTACCTGGCCGCGCTCCGGTGAACGCCGCGCCTGCCTGTCCCGGCTGTCGTGCGCGTGGCCGCCGCTTAAGCGCGCGCCTAGCAGCCGGCTACTCTAAAATTTAAAGGCCAGTGTCCCCGATAATTGGTTTATTGTCGGGCGCTGGTCCTATTTAAGGTATCCGCCCCCAGTACTTCCTGCCAGTCTGTTGGTGTGTTTTTGGTGCGTTAGAGAGTATTGGAGTTCCGTATTGATTACCCGTGTACCAGTCCGCTTGCTTACGTTTCCTGACCTTGCCTGTTTGCCGCCTGCCCTGACCGTCTGCCCGTCTCTGACTACGAACCTCTGCTGCCTGCCCTGACCTTCTGCCTGTCCCCGACTGCGCCCCCGGATTACGTTTCTGTACCACGCTGTACCCCGGCCGCCATCGCAAGCAAGTCACGTCAGGGGTAACGACCTGGTAGCCTCACGCCGCAGCAAGTCCATCCCGCTTTGCGGCGGGCTCTGGTGAAAACCGGGGGCTACTTAGATTCTGTTCCCTGGCGTGGCTTAGCTATCATCGCTTGCGTTGGCCCAGTGGATCCACTCCTCCGTCACACCGTGCTTTTGTCAGAGTGTAATAGAAGTGTATTAAGTACATTATTTGCATGCCTGAGTGGTCATGAACTCTAAGGGGATTTTTAAAAAAGTTTAAACATTGACAAAATAAATAAAAGAAAAACATGTTTCCATCTATCATATAAAAAAATAAACATAACATAACCCATATTTATCCCAAACATTGAACACTATTTAAAAAAACACATCAAAATTGACAGTTTCTTTGGTCATCATGCCTCTTCAACAATTTTGGATTAAAAATTTGTTCAAAAAGTAACCATACTGGTACGTATAAAAAGTGCAGTTTGTCTCACAAAAAAGAAACACAAACCCTCACAAAAATCTGTCAACAGAAAAAAAGTTATCGGAATCAGAAAAAAAAGTGATTCAAAGCAAATTTAAAAATTAACATAAAGATAGCTATGTAAATTTATCAACTATATACATGTGTGATGAAATTTTACTTACACAAATTAAACTTAATACAGGCAGTCCCCAGGTTACGAACGGGATAGGGACTATAGATTTGTTCTTAAGTTGAATTTGTATGTAAGTCGGGACAGGTATAGTTATTAAATGTAACTCCAGGACAAAAGTTTTTTTTTTTTAGTTTTGGGAAGTGCAGGGAAGGGATTTTACATTTGTTTCGCTGTCTGTGCCCTTGTTAAGAAGATTTCACCTCATTCTGCTCATTCTCATGTGCTGCTGTGGCATGCTGGAACTTGTCGTTCCACAGCTACTATCTGCTAAGGAACATGGAACTACAAGTGCCAGCATACCCCATAAGCCTCTGTCTGTAACTAGGGGACAGATGTAAGTCGGAATGGCTGTATGTCATTTATACCACACAGTAAACTCCATATAAATGAAACCAAAGAAACAATGTCATGATTATATTTTGTTCTGCATTCTCCCTCATAAAGTTGTTGTTTTATTTAATTTCCTAATACATTTTATGGCACATTAAGTGGTACCAGTGAAAATACAACTTGCCCCACAAAAACACAGCATCATACTGTTGTGTCAAACAATAAAAAAAAAGTTACACCTCTTAGGAAGCAGGGGTGAAAAACCTAAAAAGTCAACACCAAAAATCTCTGCATTGGATGTAGTAAAACCCATTTAAAATTAGAAACTAGAGAAATGGCCAGTAGATTCTGTAAATGTTTGTTGATTTAGAGAGGAAAACTTGGCTACACTGAACTAACTAAAGACTCATGCCAGAGTGGTGGCTATTAGTGTTGAGCGATTTTTATCGACAAAGTTGAAATCGGCAAGGTTTTTATGGTGATCGAAATTTCCAGATCATGCGATAATTAAGGTTAAAATCTGAGCATCATCTATTAAGATCGCGCCTTTTTCGGCGCTTCCTGTAATTTTGGCGGCCAGCAAATCAGATTACAGAATAGAGCAGGGTGAGATGTGTGTGCGACGTCATGACTGGGATGTGTATGGTTGCGATTGGCTGGAAAAATCACATGACCTCGTTTTACATAGAACAGCGTTTCCTGTTTCAGCCTCAGTGTCTCTCAGCGTCTCATAGGGATAGGACCTGCGCTCTGCCTGTGGCCAAACAGCTCAGCGAAATTAGTCTATTTCTGCACAGAGAAACCTCTACTATTAGCTGTGATCCTTCCAATTTAGTTAGATTAGAGATTTGAAGATTCTATGTAGTTAGCTAGAGAATTTTAAAGCAGCATCTACCGCTGTAAATTCACAGCGGTGGGAGCGGGGGGGGGGCCCCCTGCGGGCGAACACAGACAAGCTCTATCTATAAAGAACACTGGATAAAGTTCACCAAGACTTAGTGTAGACATTGTAGTGGAATATCTTTATTATTAACAGTTTGCTATTGAAATATTTCCTGGATATTGGGCAGCCTGAACTTATATTGGATACACATCACACATCACACATCATTTCTAGTAACTGCAGGTCTCTTTGTTAGCTGCAAAACTCCACTTTTATTATCAGTATACATTTCAGATAGGTGTTCATTTTCAATTTTACCCATTACACCTGTGACTGTTGATATATCCACCTTGCAGTTAAATTACAATACAGCAATCTTGTAGTCAGCACAGGTTGTTTGTTGCCAAAAATACCGTGTATCGTACGAAAACATCACAGTTACATGTTTTTTGACTTTTGCGCACCCAGCATTGTTCATTGACGCAGCATCCACGTAAATCTTAAAACAGCAATTCTATATTCACCACAGGTGAATTGAAAGGTGCAAAAAATATCGTTTATTATACCAAAACATAACAGTTACGTGTTTTTTGACTATTGCGCACCCAGCATTGTTCATTGACGCAGCATCTACGTAAATCTTAAAACAGCAATTCTATATTCACCACAGGTGAATTGAAAGGTGCAAAAAATATCGTTTATTATACCAAAACATAACAGTTACGTGTTTTTTGACTTTTGCGCACCCAGTATTGTTCATTGACGCAGCATCTACGTAAATCTTAAAACAGCAATTCTATATTCACCACAGGTGAATTGAAAGGTGCAAAAAATACCGTTTATTATATCAAAACATAACAGTTACGTGTTTTTGACTTTTGCGCACCCAGCATTGTTCATTGACGCAGCATCTACGTAAATCTTAAAACAGCAATTCTATATTCACCACAGGTGAATTGAAAGGTGCAAAAAATACCGTTTATTATATCAAAACATAACAGTTACGTGTTTTTTGACTTTTGCACACCCAGCATTGTTCATTGACGCAGCATCCACGTAAATCTTAAAACGGCAATTCTATATTCACCATAGGTGAATTGAAAGATGCAAAAAATACCGTGTATCATACGAAAACATAATGGACACATATTGCAAAATGACTTGTTTTTGCAAGATCTTTAACATAGCTATCAATACCTGTATTGAGACAACCCATTTAATACAATGAAAAAAAGAGAAACAAAGACATGGTGGGATTCCATCCTATTTTAAAAATGTGTTTTCTAGAATTAAACTACTAAAAAACTTGCATGTACAAAATAGCTGGTAAAAAAATTCCCCTGAATTGTACAAGGGAGGTACAGGAAAACTTGACCAGATGTAGGTTATTCAGAGGACATGGAGTATGGAGCACGGACAGAGAACAAAGTACAGAGACAATTTCCTCCAGCACGTTGAGTAAAATGAGAAAAAGAATGCCAAGCAAAAGGGCACCTGGGTGTAACAGGAGCGTTAACCACCAGTATTTCCAAGTGAAGCTCAATTGGTCCGCACTCATACGGAGGGGCAAGCGCTACCCAGGTCTTGACTGTGTACTGAGGAAGGCTGGAGTTCTCACACTCCGCTTCCGCACTCTGCTTCAGCACGACAGTTTTTGTTGCTGCGTCATCAGGGCATTTTAACCTGCGTGTTAATAGATGACGGACGCCAGCCTGGGCTCTCACCGCACCCACTGTAACTCCGGCCCTGGGTCATGCTGTGGCACAGGACAGTTCTAGTCAATGTCCAGTTCAACTAAAATGGTGGTTGAAAGACTCCTTTTTCCGGCACTTTGTAATCTGGGGGTCAGACAGGTTTAATGGTCATACTGTGGCCCAGGACAGGGACAGTATATGTCCAGTTCAACTAAAATGGTGGTTGAAAGACTCCTTTTTGCGGCACTTTTTAAATCTGGGGGTCATGCAGGTTTGGGGCTCATGCTGCGTTCCAGGACAGGGATATTCAATGTCCAGTTCAAGTAACATGATGGTTCAAATCATACTGCCTTCTGGCACTTTTTAATTTGTGGGTGATGCAGGTTTAAGGGTCAGGCTGTGGTACAAGACAGGGATAGTGAATGGTCTGTGACTTTTTTTCTGTGACTTTTATAACCTAAGTGTGTTGCCTAAGATGTAGCACGTATCCATTTGACTATTGTGGATGTTAATTTCAGGAAAAACCACAAACCCACACTTGTAGTGGATAAATAATGCTCCTCAAAAGCCAAAAAAGCAAAAACCAAAAGGAGGAACTAACAGCCTTAAAACATAACTTTTAATAATAATGATAAAATATACACATTAGTGCAAAGGACAAAAAAGAATAAGCACACTCTAAAAAAGGCACACATGCGGGACAAGGACTAAAGAATCCCTATAGAGCCCGTAGAAGGGCAGCTATTACACCCTTACCTATATACAAAACAGGAAAATCGCCCCAATAAGGGCGGTCCTGACAGGAGCCTGACCCTGCAAACACTGACCCTAAAGAATACCTATAGGTCCCATCACAGGAGACCTATAGATTCAATCCCAACATGTTTCGATCCTCCTACATAGATCGCATCAGGGGACGATGAGGAGCAGGGACCAACAAATACAGAGAAACAGATACAATATAATATAAAAAGGTAGCTGAATATACAAAAAGGTTGCCTCACAATAAACTGCCCAAATTATATACTCACGCAACCTCCATATGATTACAAAGAGAATGCGAGTTTAGGCAGCACAAAATAGGGTTCAGGCATCAAAAGCCTCTTGAAAGAGTCCTGCAGAGGAAAGTAATGCAGGAAACAAATGTGTCCCGCACCCTGTAAGGGTGTCCCAGCAGTGGCCAGGTAGTAGAGACTCTACTACCTGGCCACTGCTGGGACACCCTTACAGGCTTTTGAAGCCTGAACCCCATTTTGTGCTGCCTAAACTCGCATTCTCTTTGTAATCATATGGAGGTTGCGTGAGTATATCATTTGGGCAGTTTATTGTGAGGCAACCTTTTTGTATATTCAGCTACCTTTTTATATTATATTGTATCTGTTTCTCTGTATTTGTTGGTCCCTGCTCCTCATCGTCCCTGATGCGATCTATGTAGGAGGATCGAAACATGTTGGGATTGAATCTATAGGTCTCCTGTGATGGGACCTATAGGTGTTCTTTAGGGTCAGTGTTTGCAGGGTCAGGCTCCTGTCAGGACCGCCCTTATTGGGGCGATTTTCCTGTTTTGTATATAGGTAAAGGTGTAATAGTTGCCCTTCTATGGGCTCTATAGGGATTCTTTAGTCCTTGTCCCGCATGTGTGCCTTTTTTCAGAGTGTGCTTATTCTTTTTGGTCCTTTGCACTAATGTGTATATTTTATCATTGATGTTAATTTCAGCTTCTCCAGCTTTGTTTGGGTGTAATAATGTAGGTGTTGTTGCTCTCCCATAGACTTTAATGGTAATCGCTCATAATCGATGCTCACTATTGAAAAACCTTATCGATAGCGGCCGACTATCGACTATCGCTCGATCTCGATAGCCAACGCAATCGCTCAACACTAGTGCCTATACATAGCAATTATAGTGATAAAAAATTATTTGAAATCAATCCCCCTTCCAGAAATCTCCTAATGTTACATATTTGTAACACTGAATGTTCTTGATCTTAAAATAAAATTATACAAAGGGATTTTGATTAAACATACTACCAAGGTTCCAATAATGCTTTTATCTTATATCAGTGTGGCTGTATAAGGGTTTTTTTCAACAGAATGACTTGTATTTCTTTATCCACATTTTAAAGTATGTAAGTAATTGTTAAATTTACATTAGCTTTTACTATGAAGAGAGCAGAATTCAACATTGTTTTGTTTTTCTCACCCTGCACCAAGGACTAAATCTATTATAAGAACGCCGAGCAGAGAAAATGCACTAAAAATTAAAAAGTATCCCAACACTTTCTCCCTTAAAAATGTTGTCTCACTATTGACATTGATGACATATCACTAGGATATGCCATCAATGTCTGATAGGTCCGGGTCCCACCTTGGGGACCCACACCTATCTCCAAAATGAACCCTAAAACATCTTCATTCTAAATTAAGAGATAGATGGGATTCTCCCATAGACATGAATGTGAGTTCCAAGTTTTGACTTCCATTCATGTCTATGGGAGAGTCCCAACCACCTCAGAATGGAGAGGTTGTGGGGCTCATTTAGGAAATGGGTGCGGGTCCCAGAGGTGGAACACAAAACTGTCAGACAGTGATGGCATATCCTAATGATATGTTATCAATGTCAGTGGTGAGAATACCCCTTTAATCTTCTCCTATCCTTTGATTATATTTTTGCTCACATTTCTATTAAAACTGCAAAATATATTTTTAAAAACTGTGACTTCCCTTCCTCAGTGTTCTCTGTCCGACTGTAAAGCTATATTCGCATAGCTGAATACAATGCAGGCTTTGTGCATTCTTTGTTAAAATCCATACCACCGCAAAATTATGTCTTATAGATCAATGGGATTTTTCCCCTGGCACATATTATATCATGGTTTAATATAAAAAGGCAATGCACATTCTGCCTCAGAAACCATGTCAGATAGACATGACCCAGATTAGCTCCACTTAATGAGACTGTATCAAATCCATAAACTGTATTGAAGAGCACCAAAAGTAGAGACCAAATCCACATCAGAAATGCAAGAGTTTCTCCATTGGACCCACAATTTGCAAATGCTAAGAGACAGTTAAACAATGAACATATGAACAATTTCAAAGTGCATTTCTGCTACTTTTTGGATACATGAAAATCAGACATTCTGGGGGACATGTATAATCGGTGTTTTCGCCGGTTTTCTGGCGTATACTGCGCCTCTCGGTGCCGGCTACGCTGTCGGACACACCTCCCCTATGTGTTAGGCACATTAGGGGAAAGCTTCACCAATTTCTAATGCACCTTACGTAAAGGGGCGTGCTGTGGGCGTTCTTGACGGGACGCACCACATTCGAAAACACCGACGCATGTATGAATGCGGGTCAGCAAAGTGAGGTGCATTAAAGCTCCGACAGGCAGACCACTTTCAATGTGGTCTGTCTGTCGGAGGTGTCGAAGTTTGCCACACATGTATGAGCGCACTTTGGCGCCGACATACATTAGGCGCTGTTTTCACGGAAAAATACGTGAAAACAGGCGCTTCGACGCGCCGATCTTCATACATGTCCCCCTCTAAGTGCACATTTTTGATCAAAACTCTGAGGGCCCATCCTTCAACGACAAGGTGACCTCAGTTCAGATGGGCACCTATACTATAGCATTTTCAGCTCGTAGGTCCTCATCTGAACTGAGATCACTTTTTTGTTATTTTCTATGTATTTATTGTATTTGTAACATAATATTTAAAATAAAACTAATTATTTTTTTCAGTTCTATCAAGCATAATAATGTTATATTCTTTTTTAACCATGCCACAGCTATTTTTGGATTTTTGTTTTTCATTTTGTCATTCGCTCCTATCAATAGCCGAAACCCTTTTATTTTTCTCTTGACATGGCCATGTGAGGACTTTCCTTTTTGTTGAACAAGTTTTATTTGTTAGTGGTACCACTTAAATAACCACATAATATAATGGAAGGATTTGCATTGACATTTTCTGAGACCAATAACTCCTCCAGCTGGCATGGCAACCAATCAGCACCTCATGATTATATTGCTAGAGGACGCCTGTGCAACAGAAGGGGGCACCTCTCCCCTTTCTAACGGATTCGATTCTGTGATACATTGACTGCCGAAAATCTGTCATAGCCCTGTTCTATAGATGTATGAACAATCGTACACCAAACCTGGCGCATTCTGCAAAAATGTGCTAATTATGCTCTTAAAATATTCTATACAAGGCATACAACATGCCAGATTAAGGAACCCACATACAACACTTTCATACCTTTTGGCGTCTTTGATAGGGATTAGATAGCAGAGAAATGTCAGTTCTCCTGTATGTATCACTGCTGCAGCCATTTTGTCATGTTACTAAAGTTTCCACACACTCTGAGAACAAGCGTCTGTTCTTTTGTAAGCTTCAAATTCATGGTCAAATCTCCCAAGTTTGAAAAGAGTTATGTTCTCATAGTCAGATATGTAGGAACTCATTAGGATTTCCTTGACTATATTTCAAGGATAAGATATAATTGTTTGAAGGGTTTGACTGCAAAGGTGGGGACTATGGGAAAATTTGCCAATGTTACATGCTTAAATCTGTATGCTTTGCTTCCTATTAAGCAGAGTATTCTGATCACAGCTTTCTGAGGCCTGTTGTCAGTTTCTCCGTATCCGGATACATACCTTGTGAATTTTAAATACCATAACATTATCATATAAGGCAGTTGGCATTAACAAGGCGTCACCTGGGTAGGCATGTTTTACTACATCGGTGAAGGAGATACCTGTTCCCCGACTTATCATGTAGAGGATATCTGAAGGACAGATGGGCCAAAATGGTAGCGCTGCCAGATAAGAGCTTATCTTACTTAACCTCTGTCCTCCCTCAGCTTCCGATGAATGTGTCGGAGCATGGATGTCGACTAGGTCCTAGCGTGTAAGTGCCATGCGAGATTATTTAGTATGTAAGAAGTGTAATACTATGGCATAGTATGTCTCCCATTCATACCTTTCTTGCAATTTTGGGATGTGCAGTTTTCTGTATTTTTGTGCTCTGGGTGTTATATAAACTTGCAGAACATGCAAGGAAGGTAGAAAAGGGAGATCCTGATCTCTCTTGTACCTCCTATGTAAATATACTCCAAACCAGACACCCTTGGATTTTAAGGGAGTAAGTCCATTTGGAAGGGAAAAGTTTCACAACCAGGCACCCTACTTAAGGGAGGAAGCCCATTTGGAGGGGAACAGGAAGGGAAATAAAAGTTATAACATAGAGTACGAGAATATGGGTAACAAATTGACCAAAAATACGGATTTTAAGACGGCAAAGCTAGTAGTGTTAGACAGAGCATGAACACAGTGGACAAAAGGCATTGAAAAAGTGATACAGAAGATAGGGAAATGGGGGGCGGAAGAAGGGTCAGAGGGAGTTTGGAGGTTGGTTGAACTATCATGAGTTAGATGAGCATGTGGAAAAATGGTGTCAAGTAGCAGAGGATTTAGAGAGTGAAGAATTTGCAGCTGGTGAGAAGCCTACCGTACCACTACCACTACGACCAGAAGCAGAGTATCTTGGTTGCAGAGTCCAGTCCAGCCAGATGGATGGATCTACCCCAGGTGTGGCCAGCAAAATCTAGAGTGGAGAAAGGCCTGTTTCAATTGTGGTGCATCAAAATCTATAGGAGGAAGTGTCGTTGTCCTCGCTAAAATGCAGCTTGTGCCCCGTTCTGCTGCATCTCAGCTGAGCAGCACCACTGAAACAACTGCAGCTGGAGCAGACACAATCCCCGTTGCTCAAACCTCTAGCTTAACAACAAAGGCTGATAGCAGCCTGGCGGGACCTTGGTTATGATGAAGAGGGTCCCATGGCACAAAAAGTTCTTGTGCAGGCATTTGTAACTTGACTTAACCATCTCAAAGAGGAAAAGTTGAAGATATGTGCGCTTACATGGCGTACTAAGAGGATGGAAACTCTTGTCACAGCAAGAAGGGGGATTGCGTTGGATAACCACCCTAAAGCACAGGGCAAAGCAGTAGTAACGGTCAGCCAGCTCTCTGTAAGGACCCCTCGCAGGGAGTTCAATTGCTTCAATTGTGGCCCCCCCAGTCACTTTAAAAGAGAGTGCATAGCCCCCAAGAAGCAGGGAAATTGACAGCATAGGGACCGAGAACCTCAGAATTCTTTGCCTTCTCCTCTTACCAGCCAGCCCAGCCCATAAGAAGAGGGCAACCCCATGTTAACCATTTTTGTTCCAACCAAGTCCAGTCCACCGGCTTATTTACAATGATTCATAGCATCAGGCCCATCTGTACCATTTCTTATTGACACGGAGGCAGCCAAATCAGTCATATGTAAAGAATGGGTACTTAATGAACTGCTTTCTGATGATTACTTTACTGCTGTAGGGATAGATGGTAAGGACACTTGTTGTAACTTAATTGTTCCCCTTACCTGCCACATTGGTGATCAAACTATTATAACTCATTTTGTGGCTAGTGAAACATGCCCAACCTCACTTTTGGGAGCTGATGTTTTGGCTGCACTGCATGCTAACAGTGAATACCGCCTTGATGGGACTGTCTCTTTAAAAGTTGCTGAAGATAATGATGATGTTGCATGCATACTGGCTGCGCTTGACTACATACAGAGACCGGCCATTCTTCCTTTAACCCCAAGTCAAGAGCTCATGTTGCAGCAGGTATCCTCCTGTTTGTGGGCCACAACCAAGACAGACATTGGGCTCCTATCAGTATCCCCTGCTGAAGTCCATTTAAAACCCGGGTGTACTCACCCATGTTTGGGACAGTACCCCTTGACTGTCACACAAAATGACAGGATTGCACAGCAGATCTCTGCTCTTCTGGAAGCAGGGGCCTTGGTTAAGATAAACTCCTCAGCAAACACGCCTCAGTTTCCTGTAAAGAAGAAGTCCATACATGGTCAGCCTGCCACCTACCTGTTGGTTCATGATTTATGAGCCATCAATGCTGTTACTAAAGCATTAACTCTGGAGTCAGTGGCTAGTTTTTACTTTCTCAAACTGATGATCATGGCATCTTCTGCATTGGGCCTCCCTAACTACACACTCCTCTTCAGACTCTACTGCATGGAGCTTGCAGGCCACGCTAATGCAGTCCTTACTCAAACACGGCTCCCACCAGAGACTGGTGCCCTATTACTCAGTCAAATTTGACCCTGTGGCCAGAGGTTACCCTTCCGGTGTACGAGCAGTGGCCGCAGTAATGCTAATGCTTGACAAAGCCTCTGAACTCATTCTGGATTACCCTATTACCATCTATACCCCTCATGACTAGTGTTGAGCGATTATTATCGACAAAGTTGAAATCGGCACAGTTTTTATGTTGATCGAAATATTTAGATCATGCGATAATTTAGGTTAAAATCTGTGCATCATCTATTAATATCACGCCATTTTCGGCGCTTCCTGTCATTTTGGCGCCCAGCAAATCAGCTTACAGAATAGAGCAGGGTGAGATGTGTGTGCGACGTCATGACTGGGATGTGTATGGCTGCGATTGGCTGGAAAAATCACATGACCTCGATTTACATAGAACAGCCCTCCTGTTCATGATCAGTGTCTCTCAGTGTCTCAATAGCAGTAGGACGTGCGCTCTGCCTGTGTCCAAACAGCTCAGCGAAAATTATTCTATCTTCTTCACAGAGAAAGCTTACTGTTAGCTGTGATCCTTACAAATTAGTTAGATCAGAGATTGGAAGACATTATGTAGATAGGTATAGAATTTTAAAGTAGCATATGCCGCAGTAAAGTAACGGGGTGAAGCGGGGTAGGTGGGGGGCCCGCGGGCTAACACAGACAAGCTCTATAAAGAATACTGGATAAAGTTCACTAAGACTTAGTGTAGACATTGCACTGCAATAGCTTTATTATTAACAGTTTTCTATTGAAATATTTCCTGGATATTGGGCAGCCTGAACTTATATTAGGATACACATCTTTTCTAGTAACTGCAGGTCTCTTTGTTAGGTGCAAAACTCCACTTTTATTATCAGTATACATTTCAGATAGGTGTTCTTTTTTAATTTTGCCCATTCCAGCTTTGTTGATATAGCCACCTTGCAGTTAAATTAGAATCCAGCAATTTTGTAGTCAGCACAGGTTGATAGGTGCCAAAATACCTTTTATTATCCGAATACATTACAGATACGTGTTTTTTCACTTTTGCGCACTACAGCTTTGTTCATTGAGGCACCTTGCACTTAAATGTGAATACAGCAATTTTGTAGTCACCACAGGTGAATTGAAAGGTGCCAAAAAATACCTTTTATTATCCGAATACATTACAGATATGTGTTTTTTCACTTTGGCGCACTACAGCTTTGTTCATTGAGGCACCTTGCACTTAAATGTGAATACAACAATTTTGTAGTCACCACAGGTGAATTGAAAGGTGCCAAAAATACCTTTTATTATCCGAATACATTACAGATACGTGTTTTTTCACTTTGGCGCACTACAGCTTTGTTCATTGAGGCACCTTGCACTTAAATGTGAATACAGCAATTTTGTAGTCACCACAGGTAAATTGATAGGTGCCAAAAAATACCTTTTATTATCCGAATACATTACAGATACGTGTTTTTTCACTTTGGCGCACTACAGCTTTGTTCATTGAGGCACCTTGCACTTATATGTGAATACAGCAATTTTGTAGTCACCACAGGTGAATTGAAAGGTGCCAAAAATACCTTTTATTATCCGAATACATTTCAGATACGTGTTTTTTCACTTTGGCGCAGGCCAGCTTTGTTGATAGATCTACTTTGCAGTTAAATTTGAATACAGCAATTTTGTAGTCACCACAGGTGAATTGATAGGTGCCAAAAAATACCTTTTATTATCCGAATACATTACAGATACGTGTTTTTTTGCACTTTTGCCCAGTCCAGATTTGTTGATAGAGCCACCTTGCAGTTAAATTTGAATCCAGCAATTGTATAGTTACCACAGGTGAATTGATAGGTGCCAAAAAATACCTTTTATTATCCGAATACATTACAGATACGTGTTTTTTCACTTTGGCGCACTACAGCTTTGTTCATTGAGGCACCTTGCACTTAAATGTGAATACAGCAATTTTGTAGTCACCACAGGTGAATTGAAAGGTGCCAAAAAATACCTTTTATTATCCGAATACATTTTAGATACGTGTTTTTTCACTTTGGCGCAGGCCAGCTTTGTTGATAGATCTACTTTGCAGTTAAATTTGAATACAGCAATTTTGTAGTCACCACAGGTGAATTGATAGGTGCCAAAAAATACCTTTTATTATCCGAATACATTACAGATACGTGTTTTTTTGCACTTTTGCCCAGTCCAGATTTGTTGATAGAGCCACCTTGCAGTTAAATTTGAATCCAGCAATTGTGTAGTTACCACAGGTGAATTGATAGGTGCCAAAAAATACCTTTTATTATCCGAATACATTACAGATACGTGTTTTTTCACTTTGGCGCACTACAGCTTTGTTCATTGAGGCACCTTGCACTTAAATGTGAATACAGCAATTTTGTAGTCACCACAGGTGAATTGAAAGGTGCCAAAAATACCTTTTATTATCCGAATACATTTCAGATACGTGTTTTTTCACTTGGCGCAGGCCAGCTTTGTTGATAGATCTACTTTGCAGTTAAATTTTTTTACAGAAATTTTGTAGTCACCACAGGTGAATTGAAAGGTGCCAAAAATACCTTTTAATATCCGTATACATTTCAGACAGGTGTTTTTTTTCACTTTTGGTCAGTCAAGCTTTGTTGATAGATCTACTTTGCAGTTAAATTTGAATCCAGCAATTTTGTTTTGATTTGAGGGATTTGAGAATAGCTGTGATTTGCCGTCTTTTAATAAGAGACTTTCCAAACTCTTCCATACCTTCTCAAATTTTTATATTTCTGAACATGGAGCGAAATTCAGGTGGGTAAGCGAGCAAAGAGGGGGGTAGGAAGAGGGAGGTAGAGGTACGAGAGAAGGTGCTCCTTCCAGTGCTGGCGACAACACGCATGCCAGCAGATCGTCAGTTGCAGGACCGTCAGGCCTGTCATCGCTGGGTCAGGGCCTGTGAACCTCAGTAACGAACAGCGTCGCCAATCTGTCCTTCAGTGGTTAATGCAACCTGCATCCAGCAATCTTACCTCCTCGTCCTCCCAGTCACGGCCACAAATGTCTTCATCAGCATCATCAGCATCCGTCCAACATGAAGCAGCCCAAATGTCAACTCGTGTACCCACCACTGTGGATAATTCATTTTCTGAAGACCTCTTTGATGACAAAATGCGGTTGGGGTCAGAAGGCATGTTAAAAGATCAAGAGGACAAAGAGGATGATTTTGTCTGCTCTGACGCCCAGTTACTGATGCCATCAGAGGAGGAGAAGGAATCCGGTCAATCGGTAAAAATCCCAGGCGGTCGGCAACTCCTTGCAGTCCCTCTTGCTTGTAGCCCGCAGCTCCTGGATGCAGAATGTCAGGACGACGAAGTCACCTGTGTTGATGATGATGATGACGACATTGCGGATCCAACGTGGTCTTTTCAGCAGAATTTGCTTGCGAGCGCTTCATCACTGGACGAGGAGGAAGACGATGGGGTAGTGTCAGTACGGGTTCCGCCTCAAAAAGGGAGAGGGCGGTCGCAGAAGTCCGCTGATATGATTCCGCCAGCCACGGTCAGCGCAAACCCCGCTCCTCGCTTATCGCCGTCAAAAAGGTCCAGGACCTCTCAAGCCTGGGCCTTCTTTGAGCAAGCCTCTTATTCACCCAGTGATGTCATATGCCGCCTTTGCCGTAAACGCATAAATAGAGGCAAGAACCTTAGGTGGTTAACCACCACCAACATGTCTAGTCACATGCAGCGAATGCATGAGTTGAAATGGAGGCAACACTTGGCCAAAAAAGGCCAGACCGATGCCGGGCCTCCAACCACTGTCACACCCTCTGTCTCAGCCTCCTCCTCCTCCTCCACCACCACCAAGTGTTCCTCAGTTGCCCATGTCTCTCAGAGTCATGATCAGGGATCAGCCTCCGCTTCAGCCTCCACCGTCGCCCGAGTACCACCAGCACCACCAGAGACCCATCCTACCCCTTCTCCTCCCGCCAGTTTGATGACCTGCACACTGTACAGTGGCCAGTCTAGCAGCCAGCCTTCTGTCTTCCAGGTTTGGGAGCAGAAGAAACACTTTAACCCAAACCATCCCAAAGCCAAAAGCCTGAATGTCGGCATTGCCAGGCTTTTGGCCTTGGAAATGTTGCCTTTCCGTCTGGTGGACACAGATGGGTTCCGCCACATCATGGCCCTTGCCTGCCCCCAATACCAGATGCCGAGCAGGCATTTCTTTGCCAGAAAAGCCGTCCCTGCCCTGGCCAGCCACGTGTCATCTAAAATTTCAAGCGCGTTGTCTGCATTTGTGGCCAGAAAAGTCCATCTGACCACCGACACATGGACTAGTAAGCACAGCCAAGGCCGCTATATCTCTGTGACAGCTCACTGGGTGAGCTGGGTGGATGTCTCTGGGGGTGACGGTGGCTCTCAGGCTCGGCGCACGCTCTTCAAAACCGCAGGGATGGTGCAGGGTTCTTTCCCCCAAGGTCCTCTGGTGGCTTCAAGTGCCCAGAGAAACAAGGCCGTGTTGAAATTAATCTGTCTTGGAGACCGTCCACACACAGGTCAGGAGCTTTGGACGGCTCTCCGCAATGCGACCGAGCGCTGGGTGGGTGACAAGAACCTTGTGCCAGGCAAGGTGGTGTGCGATAACTGGCGAAATCTGCTGGCCGCCCTTAAGATCGGT
The DNA here is from genome assembly GCA_025379985.1 of Phyllomedusa bahiana. Lineage (NCBI taxonomy): Eukaryota > Metazoa > Chordata > Amphibia > Anura > Hylidae > Phyllomedusa > Phyllomedusa bahiana. The sequence goes on from JAODAL010003452.1 coordinate 24,146, forward strand.
AGGCTGGAGCACATCCCTTGCCTGGCACATGTCATGAACTTTGTCGTCCAGAAATTTCTAAAGAGCTACCCGGGTCTGGACTGCCTGCTGAGGAAGGCTCGAAGTCTAAGTTCGCACTTCCGCCGTTCGCACCCTGCTTCGTCCCGCCTGGCTGCGTTGCAGCGTCAGCTCGGCCTCCCCGTCAACCGTCTCATTGTTGACGTGGCAACACGCTGGAATTCCACCCTCCACATGCTCCAGCGATTGTGGCAGCAGCGCAATGCCATTACACAGTACGAAGTGACACATGGCCTGACAAGCAGCGGTGCGGACCCGGGTGTTGAGCACCGAGAGTGGAGGCAGGTGAAAGAGCTCTGCACCATCCTTGCCAGTTTTGAAGAAGCCACCAAAATGGTCAGTGCGGACAATGCCCTTGTCAGCATGAGCATTGTGGTGATCTTAGTTCTGGAACGATCGTTGGACACTCTGAAACAACAGGTCCCGCCAGCGACGGAGGAGGAGACGGACACAGATGCGGACACGGAGCCTTTCTCTCCGTCAAATCCACAAGGCCCGACAATTTCACAATTTCATCGGTCTTCATTAGGCAGTGGTTCGGTGTCCAGGGCTAGTGCAAGGTGGCGCATCAGCTCTCAGGGTGCATCATCTCAGGCAAGTCAGGGCTGTGTTGAAGCTGTGCCGGAGGAAGCGGAGGAGGAGGAGGAGGTATTCCTAGACACCGACGTCCCTGCCTTGGAAAGAGGTTGGCGCGAATTTGAGGCGGAGGAGGAAGATGAGGAAGATCAGTTTGCTAGTGCCCCTCGACCCAGAGGCTTGGGAAATCAAGGCTCCATCTCTCACATGAGTGCTTGGATGCTCCATTTCCTCCAACATGATCCTCGCATTAAGGCCATCAAAATGAACAACAGTTACTGGGTGGCCACCCTCCTGGATCCCCGGTACAAAACAAAACTCAGCACTTTCCTTCCACCCACCCAAATAGAGAGTAAAATGCAGGAAATGGAGACCTTGCTGATTGATCAACTGGAGACATCTGTTGCGTCTGCTTCATGTTTCCCAAATGTCACGGTGGAACAACATCAGCGACGTGACAGCAGTAGAGTGCCAAGTAGCCGTAGCGGCAGCAGCAGGCAAGGTGGCAGAAGCCTAATGGGTGACCTCTGGCAATCTTTATTTACCACCTCACCAATGCATGCAATGCAGGGCACACATCCAACACACAGAGACCAGCTTAAGATCATGGTGCACGACTATCTGCGTCTCAACACCGATGTTTTTGTATGTGTTCCGGACCCAATAGACTTCTGGGTATCCAAAATGGACGAATGGCCCGAGCTCGCTCGCCATGCCATAGAGGTGTTGTCCTGCCCAGCAGCCAGCGTCATATCTGAGCGGACCTTCAGCACAGCTGGAGGAGTCATTACAGACAAACGCATCCGGCTTTCCACAGATAATGTGGATCGTTTGACTTTCATCAAGATGAATCAGGCATGGATCTCTGATGATGTTGTGGCCCAATTGTCGAGGTCACCGATTAGTTGCCGTTCTACTTCACATTCCTCTTCAAACAGAAAATGGTCCTCTTGAAAACTTTTTTTTAAAATTATCATTTCTTACTGCAATTTTTATTCTCTTTTCCCAACAGTTCATTTTGCTGGTTTTGCTGTGAGGAGACTGTAAAAGACAGCAAGGTTTCATGACAACACCGTATTCCATTTACTCACTTTATCTTTAGAAGTTTTCGCATTGTCAATGATTTTGAGGTCATGTTGCTGTGAGATACAGCTATAATTATGGTCCTTTGGAACAGAAATGTGGCTTCTAAGTGGCATTTCTCCATCACAATTTTTAATAGTGGCTGAGAAGTCATATTTATAATTTTTTGGGGTCATGTTGCTGTGAGATACAGCAATAATCATGGTCCTTTGGAACAGAAATGTGGCTTTTAAGTGCCATTTCTCCCTCACAATTTTTAATAGTGGCTGAGAAGTCATATTTATAATTTTTTGGGTCATGCTGCTTTGAAATGCAGCAATACTACAGGTCCTATTCTAAAAAATGTTTTTTCTAACAGACATTTGTTCTTCACAATTGTCCAAAGTGGCTCAAGGGTCATGCTTTGAATTTTTGGGGGAATTTTGCTGTGACATGCAGCTATACTACAGGTCCTATCATAAAAAAAATTTTGTTTCTAACAGACATTTGTTCTTCACAACTGTCCAAATTGGCTCAAGGGTCATGCTTTGAATTTTTGGGGGCATTTTGCTGTGACATGAAGCTATACTACAGGTCCTATTATAAAAAATTTTTGTTTCTAACAGACATTTGTTCTTCACAATTGTCAAGATTGGCTCAAGGGTGATGGTGCTGTCAGAGACAGGGATAGGTAGGACACTGTTAATGGACACATATTGCAAAATGACTTGTTTTTGCAAGATCTTTAACATCGCTATCAATACCTGTATTGAGACAACCCATTTAATACAATTAAAAATAGAGAAACAAAGACATGGTGGGATTCCATGCTATTTTAAAAATGTGTTTTCTAGAATTAAACTACTAAAAAACTTGCATGTACAAAATAGCTGGTAAAAAAATTCCTCTGAATTGTACAAGGGAGGTACAGGAAAACTTGACCAGATGTAGGTTATTCAGAGGACATGGAGTATGGAGCACGGACAGAGAACAAATTACAGAGACAATTTCCTCCAGCACGTTGAGTAAAATGAGAAAAAGAATGCCAAGAAAAAGGGCATCTGGGTGGAACAGGAGCGTTAACCAACAGTATTTCCAAGTAAAGCTCAAATGGTCCGCACTCATACGGAGGGGCAAGCGCTACCCAGGACAGGGACAGTATATGTCCAGTTCAACTAAAATGGTGGTAGAAAGACTCCTTTTTCCGGCACTTTTTAATCTGGGGTTCTGCAAGTTTGGGGCTCATGCTGTGGCCCAGGACAGGTATAGTCAATGTCCAGTAAAACTAAAATGGTGGTTCAAAGACTCCTTTTTCCGGCACTTTTTAAATCTGAGGGTCATGCAGGTTTGGGGCTCATCCTGTATTCCAGGACAGGGATATTCAATGTCCAGTTCAAGTAAAATAATGGTTCAAATCATACTGCCTTCTGGCACTTTTTAATTTGTGGGTCATGCAGGTTAAAGGCTCATGCTGTGGTGCAAGACAGGGATAGTGAATGGTCTGTGATTTTTTTTCTGTGGCTTTTATAACCTAAGTGTGTTGCCTAAGATGTAGCACGTATCCATTTGACTGTTGTGGATGTTAATTCCAGCTTCTCCAGCCCTGGGTGTAAGAATGAAGGTGTTGTTGCTCTCCCATAGACTTTAATGGTCATCGATCATAATCTATCATCGACCATCGAATATCTTGTCGGTGATGGTCGAGTATCGACCATCGACCGATGTCGATGGCCAACGTAATCGCTCAACACTACTCATGACATTCAGGGAATCATTACTCAAGTGCAACCTAAACATCTATCCATGGCTCGCCAGTTGTGGCTGCAATGTGCCCTCCTCATGCCACCAAATGTCACTCAATAATACTGTACAACTTTGTATCCTGCAACTCTTTTGCCCATCGAGTCTACAGATTCAAAAGAAGGGGAGGATGGGTGAAATAGTGAGAAGGAGGTGGGGAGATAAGCTTATATGCATAACATTTGGAACAACACCCTGATGTGCATTTTGATCATGATTGTGTCTGCCTGATGAAACAGGAAACATCAGGTTTTTTCAACATGTTACAGAAGGGACTTTGGCTAACCCCAATTATGAGTTTTTTGCAGATGGATCACAAAGCCTGGGAGAGGATGGCAGATATCATACTGAATATGCAGTCTTCACCCAACACGAGGTAATACAGGCAGAGTCACTTACCTTTCATGCATCGCCGCAAGAATCAGAACTGACAGCTCTTGCTGAGGCGTGTAGACTGGCAGAAGGTGAAACGGTAACTGTCTATACAGACTCAAGATATGCCTTTGGGGTAGCTCATGATTATGGCCCTATCTGGAAGGCTCGAAGTTCCCTTACTTCCACAGGTAAAGCCATTAGAAATTGTGAAGCTATAAACCAACCGATGCAAGCCCTGCTGCTCCCCTCCAAAGCTGCAATCTTTATCATCAAAGTACATACAATAGATCGAACACTGGTAATGCGAGGAAACCACAAGGCGGGCGCAGCCACAAAGGAGGCAGCTGAGCAGCCATGGCATGTTACAGAGATGACTACACAAGCTATATTGGTTTGCAGTGATCCAGTGATGCCCAAGGCCTTAAAGACTTTTCAGCAGCAAGCAGATGCAGAAGAAAGAGAGGCATCAACTAGGGCAGGTGCATGGACTACTCTTGATGGACTACAAATGATAGGAACTCGAACTGTGTTACCTGGGACACTGTGTCTCTAATGGCGCAAGCCATACATGGACAGACTCATTTGTCAAAACAAGCTATGATGGACATTATCACAAAAGTGCGGTATGCACCAGTGTGTCGGGTGCAGTGACTAGGTTTATCCGGTCCTGCATGACATGCGCTCTGCATAATCCAGGAAAACCTGTAAAGGTTCCACAGAAACACATGGTAACCTCTCTACCCGTTTCAGCAAATGCCGCTTAATTACATACAGCTGCCAAAAGTAGGGGTATATGGGTATGTGTTGGTGTGATCGATCCCTTTACAGGATGGCCTGCAGCCTACCCCATGGTGAATGCCACTGCAAGAGCTACAGCCTAGAAATTGATGTCTGAGGTAATATGCCAGTATGGAGTACCTGAGGTAATTGAATCAGGCAGAGGAACACATTTCACAGGTGAAGTCATGTCTGAAGTACTAAACAGTTTGGGAGTACAGCAGGCCTTCCACACCCCTTACCACCCTCAGAGTATTGGGAAGGTAGAAAGATTAAAGGGCACTCTCAAGTTAAAAATCATAAAAGCATGGAAGAGACATGGACAGAGTGGTTGTCACTTGCATTGTTCTCTGTTTGATAGACCCCAAACAAGAAAATTAAGCCCTCAACATATGAGTTACTCTTTGGTAATGTGCCGAGTTTGGGCCTGTATTTTCCTCAACAACTGCCATTTCACCACGGTGAGCTGGCCCGATATGTCTCAGAACTCCATGCTAGACTAGGTCAGGTACATACATAAACAAGAGTAATCTTCCATTCCAGATCCAGTTGCTGACCAAAGGAGTCACAAACTGCAAGCTGGAGAGTGGGTGGTAACCAAAAAGCATGTCAGAGGAAGTCTAGACGCTAAGTATGAGGGTCCATATCAAGTGCTGCTGACTGCAGCCATCTCAGTAAAGCTGGAAAACCGAATTGGATATATGCCAACCATTGCAAACCTGTGATTGTGCCTCCAACAGGGTTGTAGAGAAGAAAAAATGTTTTCTTTTCTTTTTGTATGCTTGATACCTATTGTCATTGAAGGATTATGTTCCCTATATACACAAAACAACTATGAGAACAGGTTCTTAAAACACCATACAGTAATATGGAAAGGAATGAATAGTGACACCAATCTAACGGATTGTTGGCTATGTACACACACTCCTGTATCATCCGAAAGCCTCCCATATTTGGCCATACCTGTGTCATAGGAAGAGTTAATGGGATGTGGAAACTGTTCAGATAAACTGGCAAGTAATGAGACAAGGAACACCAAGAAGCAAAACACCACAGTAGCCATCCCTGTAGTAGGATGGATTACGCTCCCATGGTGGCAAGGAAATCTTAAAAGTCGAAAAGTATATGGCTCTTATAGGGGGTAAGTGGATTCCCCAGAAAAGGAGTAGGACAGAAAATTTTGGAGAACTCCCGTTTGAGGGCTTGCAGATAAGTTTTAAAGCTACCAGTGACACCCTAGATGCATTTAAGCCCTCTCTTCTAGAAAGATACACAATATTATTTGGGAATATAGGAGCTTGTTCCCTGAAGGAAATAAGACTACATGTGCTAAATTCCCTGGAAATCTCCCATGCAATGAAGATTCAGGTTATACACCTGGAAGTCCCATCTGTAGAAACCCAGATTTTGAGTACTGTAGCCCTTTTGGACAAATACCTGGGTGGTGAAAAATGTGACAATCCTCATAGACTTAGCACTGGTGTTACAACACTGGTGTTACAACACTCTGCCTTTTGGGACTTACCTTCTGAAGCTTATTGGGTATATAAATCTGTGGATCCTGCACATTGGCCTGGTTGACCCCAGCTACATTTATCATACCTGCTAATCGTGTAGACCCACTAAAGTTTCCTAGACACATGTTGTACAAGATAGCTGCAGACAAAAACAGAGACCAGATGGTAGGCCACATTTAGTCCAGATGAGTGTAAGCAACAAAATAATCATTACTTTGTTTTTGTACCCTATTGTCATAAAAATGTGAAAAATAAAGACAGTTGGTATAATGACACCTTTTCCTTCCTTATCCCAGTAAATTGGTTTAGAGGGTTAAGTGAATGGCTTATGGGAATAATACAAGGTGTGTTGCAAGTTTTTATACTATTTTACTTTTAGTATATATGTGATGATTAAAAGCTATTTTCATTTGTTTTTCAAAGGCATGTAAAGGATCAAAGAAAGATGGGCGAAGTGAATCTGCTTTGAAACTGCAATGAGAAAAGGGAGAGAAGACCTGGGTCAAGATAATTGTGTTTACATGGCTCCCCATAACGTAGGTCAGGGACCATCGACCAGTTGTCAGCAGTTATTAGGACAGTTGGACTTAAAGGGAACCTGTCACATAGATTATGCCCCCCTTGCTGAGGACAGCACAACCTAGTGACAGACCTGCTGTTTCCAGCGCTGTGCCCCTTATTCTGTAAGATGCTGTAGTTTTAGAGGATTTAATGTTAAAATCTGCAGTTTTCAGCCAGAAAACAGTCATGAAAAGAGTCAGTTTTTTTATGCCCCGTCCACCTGAGGATAGCGGAGCTAGCCTTTGGTGGGTGGGGCTAACACCTGCTCATGAATAAGAGCATTAAATCCTCTAAAACTACAGCATCTGGCCACCTACTGCGGGTGTGAATTGTAATTAATAGCTGACATCCAGTTGTGTATGGAGTAGACTAAGGATGTGAGCTTGTTTCCTACCACATTTACATTGCCATGATGTAATAGTATGCAGTCTTAAGGGGTTAATTATAATTTATATGATATATGCCTAAACCTTTCATAAGTAACAATAATTAAGAAACTTTTAAATGGGGATTTCTAGAGTATGATATAACAGGCATTGCCACAGGACTGTCCTAGATCTTGAAGAGGATACAGGAGATACCACCAATTGATAATACAAATTCAATGGAATGGGTTGAAAACACTATGTAAATAGAAAATCATATTTGAACTTTCTTTGTTTAACTGAGTTTTTAGATTTAGTAAATAACACAGTAGTAATTGACATACAGAAGAAAGGTATTGCATAAATCACAATTAATAAAAATCATAATTTAACTTTCATGAACAGATAATATATGTTATATATCAATGTATGATTTTAATGTAAAAAAAATCATATGGAAATATCACCAATATAATACCATGTGTATTTAGTCAAGTATATATATTATTGCTGATGAGGCAGGCTCGGACTGACCCAGAGGGGAATAGGGAAACCCCCGATGGGCCCCTGAACATGGTAAACCTGGATTTGTTTTTTAACTTCATATACATCCTCAGAGGAGGCAAAAAGCATAGAAAGAGAGGCAGAAAGCAAGAGACAGAGTATAGGATGCATGTACAGACATTTACAGTAGCAGTAGGGTGGGGCTCTAAAATAAACCCACCAGTGGGCAATAAAACAGCTCAACTGGTGGGGCCCTAGAGTCACATCCACCTGTAGGCGTTGGGCACCCCAGTCTGACACTGTACTGAAGTATTTAATAATCTAATCACAAATATAATTAAGCATTGCATATAGACAACTATTGTATCTACATTTTGCTTATCGCTTCTCTAAGGTTGAGATACACCTTGGTTTCACATGCAGGAGACAAAAAAGCCCATTTATTTCAAACTAGAAGTATAATGTTTTCCAAACATTAAAATTCAGTAATTGTTAAGACCGTAAATATTATATCTAGCCAGTATATGTACTTTACCAGTGTGAAAGTCATTACTGATAATTTGGCTGACAAATCAAACATATACATGAGCCAGCAGAAGAAAATAACAGGGGGTAAGTAACACAGCTGAAAAAAAGAGTGTAAAATAATACTGCTACGCAGCTAAAAATAAACTACAGAGTATCAGATCTTAGAAAACATAACATATTTTCTTGAAGAATCGAAATATAAGACAGCAAGGGGAATTCTTTTCCAAACTGTCCTACTTTTATCCAAGAGATCTAAAGAAGCAAAATGAAAATTTCCTGGCATCCTGGGGCATTAAAATAATCTGTGTCTTCTTGTGAAACCACATTGGTGAAAGGATGGAACAGAAGGCCTTTGAGAACTGTGCTGTAATATCAAGAAGCATTTCCCCCCAGGAAACAAGCTTTTGTTTATTTGTTGAGAACTTTACTGCTGATTTCTAAAGAATAGAACTTCCTTGGTGAAGTCAGCGGCCAAAACACTGACAATTTTAAAATATTCTCCTATAGCTGTGCTATAATCCATTTTAATGTGTCCAGAAAGAGACTATTAAGACATGAAATTTAAAAGGAATATCTTATTATTAGTTATGAAAACTAATTGGTGTACTGATTTTCCAGCAAAAAGATAAAGGGCAACATGTATGATCGGGGTTGCGCCCGATATATGACGTATTTTAAAACCGATGTTATGCGCAGCCCTGTTCATATACTTTAAAATCTCCCACATGCCCCCCGAGATTGGCAGGCGCTATGTAATGTGCCCCGGAGTGGCGTGCGCGAGATTTGAAAATGTATGAACAGGGCTTTGACTTATATTGGGCTGAAAAGACGCAAGATATCTGGCGCAGCCCCACAGGAGGCGGGGCGCATTAGAACTGTAGCGAAGCTACATATTTATAGCTTCGCTACGGCATTTCTGGCCGCATTACAGTTAGAACAGGTATATCACTTTCAAAGTGGTATACCTGATCCAAACTGTCGCCCAAGCGCTGGAATGCGCCTGATTTATGAGCTGCTGTAGAGTTTAAAACCTATTGGTTTTGGATAAAGTTTAAACAGTTTAGTTAGGGTGCATCCAAAAAGGAGTTTAGATTATTGATTTTAGTATTTATAAGTACAGCTTATTTAGCTTATCAGTTTACAAAACTGTCAATACAATTATTTTATCATAAGCCTTTGTGTTGGTAAATATGGTTTTGTCACTTTCCCCAACTTTTGCAGGGCTTACTTTAGTCATCATTGCTTTGCTGGTTCAATAGAGTAATCTGTCTGCATTCCAAAGAGCAGATTAAGCAACCCCCATAATCAGTATAGAAAGTACATTCTCCCAGAATATTTTTCTTTTATAAATTACACAATATTATGCGTTCCAAGACCTGATAGGTTTCTGTTTGCTATTAGCACTACACAGAATTTGTTACATCAAATATGGAAAACAAGGGGTTGAACTGAAATAAGATGGAGGTAGAGAGAGAGTCCGAAAATGCTATCAAAATGAAACTTTAAAGGGGTTTTCTGACTACATAGATTACCTTTCAACAAATAGGGACAGGTAATATCTAAATACATTGTTTTTTAGATATTCCCCTGGTGAGGAGATAAGAGATTTTATCTGCTCTGAGTGCACACAAGTGTCTCCAGCTTACCATCCATAACTCCCTTCCTAATTAGACAGCAAGCAGAAAGTGACATCACCATAGTCGGAGGGAGAAGACTCTTTCGGCAACATGTATGATTTTTGCCGTTTAGATGCCAATTTTCATGCGCATTATAATAGTGTAGAATGCACCTGATTTATCAACCCGCTCTACTGCAAGTCATAAATCAGGCGCATTCCAGCGCTAAAACAACAATTCTGGCTCAGGTAAACCACTTTGATAGTGGTTTACCTGTTCCAGGAGCAAGGTGCCTAGAATTGCCGTACTGCAGCTAAAACTCTATAGCTTCGTACAGTTCTAGTGCGCACCGCCTCCCGCACCCCCTCCGAAATTAGGAGCATAAAAATGTGCCGCTGGCGCTCTGTAATGCGCCTGATACTGGCATACAGGCGATGTAAAACTATTGTGAATGGGGCTGCATTAGATGTCGGGCTGAAAAGACGCCAGATTTCTGGTGCAGCCCGTTCATACATCTCACCCTTTATCTCTAATAAGATTAGATTAATTTCCTCTGAAAAGCATTTTTTTGTAACTCCTGCGAGGCCTGTAGCGTTGTTTACTAACAGATTAAATCTCCTGCAGTAATTTCACTGTAACAGGCTCAGTTAGGAATCGCAGAACGGATATGGTAATCACTGTTATACAGCCACCTACAGCCTGATCAAGCAGTGTGAGGCTGAAGCTGCTTGTGACTCCGTGAAGCAGCATGGTGAGAAAATCCCTTTAAAGGGGTTTTGCCATGAAGTAAAATTGATGTGGGAAATTTGTAAATTAAAAAATTTCACCATTCATCATTATTAAAAATTCTGCACCATTTTTGATTTAGCTGCTCCTTTAGTGATCCATTGTTTCCAGCCCGTCTCCAGGGGACACGACCTGGCCGCACATGCTCAGACATCACCTCTCCTCTCAGGCAGCTACTGAGCATTCAAACCCCAGGTGCTGTCATTCTACTCCTGTCCTCTGTACACCTTATTAATTAGTCAAACAATACAAATAAATTAAAAAAGAAAACTCAATCAGGTCTGTGCATTTATAAAGAGAAATAAAATCCACAGGTTTGGTTCCAGCAGGGATTTGAACCGAGGACCCCTGTGCCTGGAGGCAAAAGCTTTACCTCTGAGCTACAATGTAGCTACTTACAGTTCTATACATAAACAGACCTTTTTTGACTAAAGAGAGGAAAGGCATGGTGATGTCATCCTGCAGGATCACATGATATGCAATTCAAAAAAATCAAACATGCCTCCTTCTGAGCACACAGAGCTGAAGAGCTGGATGCAGGAGGTATGAAAAGAGATCGTGGCAAAACCCCTTTAAGTCTTGCCCAGGGGGTCTATTTAGATATTTTTATTTTATTTCAATGCTAGAACAGAGGTAGGTAATGCACAATGGTATCTGTATAGTGACTTTATTTAACTGCTTCTCTTTTTATATTAATAATAGCTGCTGTTATTTTATAAAATGTAACATACTCGTCAGCTGAAAATACATCTTCAAACTAACAGGATAACAAATGTACACTAGGTTGTTCAAAAAAGGGAGCATCCTATTCTAATGGAACTGCTTTCGGTTAGTTACTATTTCTTGTACCCTATTCTTCTAGCTAGAAAGGAACCTGCACATGTTTAATCTACTTGCAAATATTTTTAAGTGTGACTTCAACTAAATTCGCACTATATGAAAGTCCAGTTATCTACTTGGAACTCAACATGAGTATTGTTTTAAGACTAGGATGGCTTTACTTATGTTTGCCTAGGATTTAACCACCTACAATCACACAGATGAACAGGAGATGATGTGGCTAATAAAAACATTAATAATTTAATATGTGTTTAGTTACTAATAAAGATGGCTTGACACAGGATCTATGTAATGGTAGAGGCATTATCCAATGATTCCTGAAAATTCTTTTGTGTGTAGATTTTTCTGGCACATAATTTTTACAGTGCCCCCTGGGGTTCTTTTATAATTTATTTATTTTAAATTAATTGGTGTTCTGTAATGCTAAACTTAACAGAGTTGTAGTGTTTTGTATGAATAAAGTCAATTTAATTGCACATCTACAGCATAAAATATATGATATGCTGTAGCCCTGTTAACCCATTCTCACATTCCCATTGATGTACCATTAAGTCCTAATTGTGGTCTTTAAACCATAATAGTTTGTGACCATGGGTGTAACTATAGCTAAAGCAGTGGGCTAAGAGGTAAAGAGAGCCCACTCAGGTGCAAGAACAAGTGTACCTTTTTGTAGAGATTGTCGAGTAGGTGGCTTTCTGCTATCTAGCACTGATAGGTGGGTTTAGCTGTCACGATCCGGCATTGTCAGTATACACTGACCCGTCGATCGTCGCTATATAGCAGATCCCCAGGGATTCTGTGAGCATAGATGGTGTAACTCGCAGAGGTAGCCGAAGTACAGAACAGGATAGCAGGTGTAGCCATAGGCAGGTAGCGCAGTCTCAGGACAGTAGCGGACTTGGTACAGTGGCAGATATGCAGCAGGTAGATACAGGTAGCACACAGGTAACACAGGTTCAGCAGCAATACAGCAACAGCAGCCAGGGGTCAAGCTCTGTGTAGTGAGCAACAATAAGCTGATCAGGAGCAAGGGCAGGAAGTTCCTTATATAGCCAAGACCGAAGTGGTCAGACGAGGAGCGGAAGCACCATCATTTAGGATCACTTCACCAACAAAACCTAGGCACTTGGGTCTTCGGGGCGCAGCTGGTGGACTGGGCAGTTGTTAAGGTAGTGTGGGGCACCGCCACAGTACAGGTACAGGTTCAAGCTGCGTCAACGGCTGCGTTCCTCTGTAGAGAGATGACTACGATTGACCTCCATGGGCTCATCTTTTGGGAACACAGGTGCCTAGTGAAGAAAACTTGGGATTGCAGGTACAAGGCACAGAGGCTTGTGAGGCCGGGGGGGAATAGCGCTGGGAAGCCCCCTTTCACAAAGCAATTCTTCACCCAAGGTGGTAGGTAGGTCACGACCAGCCAACTAGTCCTTGATGCATCCATCCCTCCAAAAGGCTGCAACAAGTGCCTCATTGTTCAACACAAGCTCAGAGGCCAGGGTGTGGAACTGAATAGCATACTGGCCCACAGAGGAGTCACCTTGACAGATCCGGAGCAAAGATGATGCAGTGGAGGTATTGCGCCCAGGTTGCTTGATGATCTTGGCGCTCAGAAAATCTTGGTCCCCTGTCAGCAGATCTCCTCTCTCCCAGGGGGGTGAGGATCAGGCCAAGGCTTCACCTGAGAGCAGGCTGATGATGAACGGCACGGTCAGATGGAAACTGGTGAGCCATGACCTCGAAGTGTATTATACACTGGCCTGCAGCCTACAAGATATAAGGGGAACATCCTAGTGCAAGCAATATTATGAAAAAAAGAGGAAACCCGTGTCATTTTTAAATAATTATTTATTGGTTAAAAAATTGGAGCGTATGGCATTCACTCTATGATCAATAAATAAAATGAATGAGAAGCAAACAACGTGGGGGTCACCATCTTTTCATAACCAGCCAAGATAAAACAAACAGCTGCAGGCTGATACTATTAAGATGTAAAGTTTCATTGATATTGGTCCCTTCCCACCTTAAAAATACTAGCCCGCAGCTGCCCTAGAAGCAGACCATCACATGAGATGGTCCACAACTCATAGTAATCCGTTCTTCCAAGTACCTCTGGTGCATTGGCTACTGTATTAACAGTGAGAAGTGGTTAGTGTCAACCATGGGTTGACCAAAAAAGCACTGTAGGCTGACACCAAGTCCCTGCAATTGTAATGGTCAGGTGTTCGTCAGACACCTTCATTACTAACACTAGAATAGGATGGCAAAAAACGCACTTCATTTAACAAAAAATCTTCCCGACAACATTCTTCATTGAGTATTTTATTAAAGAAAGGGACCAACACTTTTCTACATAAAAAACAAAACATGAAAAAAACCTGAAAAAATTTTAAACTCTGTTTGCTGCACCCCCTGAAGATTATGCCTGCATTTAATCTATTGAGGGTGCAGAGACAGAGCTCTGCATGTACAATATGATCCTGGGGGGCACAGTCCACAGCTGCAGCACAATCTCTAGCTGATTGGACTCTTGTCTCCCCTCCCCCAGAAGATTGTGCTTATAAGTTATGGCCTGTACCTCTTCCTCTGTCCCTCCCCCTACTATTGTGTTCTGTGGCCTATGCCAACAAAAATACAACCCCAATCTATTACCCCTTAAGATCACACCTCTACCTATCACCACATGGGGCATTTGTACAGAAGTAGGGAACAGGTAGGGAGGTTCTGAAAAGTGAACAAGATGTCACCAAAGAAGCCTGGACTGGATGGAAAAGAAAAAGGAAAGTGGAAAGAAAGCAGATATGTCTTAAAGGGGGTTTCCTCGCGCAAATTTTTTCATAGGATCAAAATGAAATAATGCTGCTTTCTCGTCATTCCTGTCAAGCTGAATGAAATTTGCATAGGGCTCCATGTTTTCGATTTCTCTGTTTATTATGTTTATTAGTCAGATTCTAAATTACCTTCTACCAGGACGGGAAAAGCTTCTGAGCTAATGTAAACATAAGAAATTTACAGTTTTTTGTCGAAAGATCAATAACACAGAACTCTCCTGTGCTACCTTGGGGATGACATCACTCCCGCTATCAAAGAACAAACAGCAGGGGGAAAAAGGGGTACACAGGGCTAACTTGGGAAACTAGAAAACCCTAGAAGGGGATAAAATCATTTGTAGCCCCCCTTAACAAAAAAAAAATGAACAAAGCAATATATTTGGGAAAAAAAAATCTTTTATTTAGTTTCCCTACATTTTGAAACAATTCTTTGTAGTGAGACAACCCCTTTAAGTAGCATATCAATGTTATCCTCATATACAGTATAAAACAAATTGGCATCTCACTCATGTAGAGCAGGCTAGAGCTTTATGTACTGTACATACTTTCCTTTCAATTAAGGTTGCTGCAAAGTTATGAAGATTTTCTGTACAATTATACAATTGTTTAGGGGTAACACAATTAAAAGCAAAGTATTAAAAATCAACTTTTTTTTACCAAACGTATATTTTTTTGTGGGGTTTAAAAATTGAAATTTAAAAAGTAAAAGAAAATCAATAATCCAAGCCTTTCAAAATAAGCTCATGAAACTTCCTAAAGCACTTACAAATTTCTTATTTTTTCCATCATTAAAATCTATTCATTTTACATGTTCTACTTTAGTGGGTGAATTATTCTTTTCTTGCTGCCAGCAACACCTTTAGGGGGGTAACCTCTATTGTTTTCCAATTTTTGCCAATAATTTTGAAATACAAAAACCCCAAAGACAGGAGCAATGCTATCATGAAAAAGAAGCTTGTTATATACATAATGATTGGTCATAAAGACACTTTCATACAATGCTAGAAAAGTAATGTGTAGTAACTGAAACAGAACTGTTTTGTTATTATTAGTGTAAAGAAATTGTATGTACTGATAACTAATTTCATACAATTGTGAACAACAGCTTTAAAGTACCCATATTTTCTTATGATCATAATTATCCATTTTAACCCCTTCCTAACAGACGGTCATAATAATATGACTCTTTTTTTTTTTTTCCTCCTTACCTTCTGAAAGCCATAACTTTTTGATTTTTCCACCTACATAGACACATGTGGGCTTTTATTTTGCGGGAGAAGATGTACTCTCTAATGATGTTATTCATTTTACCGTAGAATATACTGGGAAACCGCCAAAAAATTCTAAGTTGTGCAAAACGTGAAAAAAAAAACGTACTCGTGCCATGCTTGTGGGTGTTTTGCTTTTATGACGTTCAATCTTTTGGGAAAAATTATGTAAATTTTCTGTATCTACAGGTTTATACAACCATCAAAACCAAACATGTATGGTTTCCGTTATGTCTTGCTACCGTAAAAAAAATTCCAAACTTTCCAAATTTTCTATTTATGAAATTTGCGCCGTGGGGCCCCTTTTTTAAAACCAATAACTTTTTTTACTAACACCTACGACTGATTGAGTATGGGATTTTTTGAGGGGGTAATGTGACCTTTTATTGAAGCCGTTTTGGAATGCATGCGGCTTTTTAAAACAATTTTTTTTCCAATTTTTTTTGGGGCGGAAATGAAATAAAAAATTTAAAGTTCGGCGTTTTGGAATTTTTTTTTTTGGGTTCAGTGGGGGGAAAAATTTTTTTAAAATTAAATCGGCTTTTTTTTCGACGCCCGGTAAAAAAAATATGTTTAATTTTTTTTTGGGTTTTAAAATTTTTTTTTATTTTAATTTTTTTTTTTTTTTTTTTTTACTTTTTAAAAATTTTTTTTTATTTTAATTTAATTTTGAGTCCCCTAGGGCACCCCACTAGGGAGGCATCTTTTTTCAGCCAAAAAGTTTTTTGTTTTTAAAAAATGCATTAGTGGGTTAAAAGATGGGCCAGTTTCCCCACTTCCTGAGGGACCCAAAAGGGGGATTGAAAAAAACAGCAGCGAGGAAAATTACAAGGCTTCAGTGCCATGTTCTTTCAAGGGGGTGCAGCGATTCACTGCTGATTCCCGAATGCAGGGGGAAACAGGGGGCGGAGTTTTATTGTTTAGATGCTGTTGGCCATCTTTTGTGCGGATATAAGGGGGTTAAACAGAGGGGGGTGGTGGCGCCCCTTAGCTTAAGCCGGGGTGTTAGCTGCAATTAACCATAAACCCAGGGCTTTGTAGCAGGTCGCGCTGCGATCCCCTCATACCCCTGTGACGCTCACATGCCCGGACCATCTTGGGCCCCGGGTTGGGGGACTTTGCTACGGATCGCCGTGGGGTAGGACAGTATTGGCCGCAAACCCAAGGCTTCTGTTTAAAAGGGGCTCCACCAGTTTTTTTGGGGGATAAGAAAAAGGTACAGCAAAACAAAACAAAATAAACACGGGGCCGTCGGGGCCACTAACTATAATTTAGAGACAACCCTCTCCCCGTATTGGGGATTAATACCAGCCACCACCAAAACAGTCTCTCAAGTCCGTCACGGTCAGGCTTCCTCAAGCCCCCCGGGGGCCAGGTTTAACTAGCCCCCACTACTGCTCCAGTGCCAGGTAGGGCCAGCCCCCCGTATCCCTGATGGCCCAACCCTTTTATAGGAAAACCAAGCCCTATCCAAACCCGGGCCTGGCCCATGGGGAGTAACACCCCCCGAAACTTGTCTATCCAATAAAGCCACCCGGGAAGGCTGGAACCCACAAAAATACTACTCCATTGCAAATTTTAGTGGGGGGGCTGAAAACATGCAGGGGCTTTATCCCACCAAGGCCAGGTATTTGTGGCATTTGCATAGAGAACCGGGTATAACTCCACCGTGGCAGAAAAGGTAACTCCCTGTATTGCCCTGTCACATACCCTCCCTCTGAAAAAGCCCTTTGGGCTTTCCACCTCAAAAAAATTTCCAGGATCAAAACTAAAACAGGGGGAATCACTCACACAGTTATTTTGCACTTGCTTTCCCGGGGGAAGCACGACTTTTTTGGGGGAAATCCCTTTTCCCCCCCGTTCCAAAAACCCCAGAGACTTATTGATTTTTGGAAAAGGGGCCACCCAGAGAATCATACATTCCCTTTCCCTTTTTTCCTTGGTATGTGCTAGGGCAAATCCCACTACATTATCAGGAAGAACTTTCCCAAAAACACTTCGCCCTGCCCTCTACCTTGATTAACCATAATGGCCCAGACGTTTACTGCCATTACTATGGGGGCACGTGTATCCCCCTCTGTGCAAGGATGTCACCCCCTTAGATTTGCTGACATTACAGGAGTATCCTGATAACTCCAAGACCGCCTATCATCCCTTGTAGCCTTCCCCAAACAGGGTACCAGGATTGTGCCCCACTGGCAGTGTTTTCAAAATTTGGGGGCTCTTATCGCAAAGGCCCCGGGTTGTCCCCAAACACCTAGACAGAGCAAGGCGAATGACAGACACCTTCCGGGTTGTATCCACCACACCCCTAAGGGGGCCATAGACCAAAACCTACTCCTTTTGGTTCCCGGGATCTAAGGGGCCCAATTCCTTCCTAACCAGCCCTTGGCCCCTCCTGCCCATCTTCTGTTTTTTTTGGATCAGATACAGTTTAAATTTTTTGAACCCTGAAGCTCCGCCTCTGGCTACTAGCCGACATCTGGTCTTTCAGTGACCACCCAGTGAGAACTCTCCACTGCAGTAGGACCGACTGTTCCCTTTTTACCTCTTGCCACCCAAAACCTGCGGGTAATGTCGGGGTTTTTAACAAACCCTACACTTGGAGATTTTTATAATCTCGCCTTTTTATGGTGGCTTTAATTTGAGGACTCGCTGGCTTCCATAACTTAAAATCAAGCGCTAAAAGTCCCATCACCCTCTGTTTGGCCCCCTTCCCCACTACCTTTGCAGGGACTAAGGGGTCGCTGGACCACATGGACTTTAAGTTGCCAAACAGGTATTTGATTGTGGTGCCCTTGGGGGTTATATTGTACTAAAGGAGTAAAAAAATCTGCATTTTCAATTAAGCTCACCACATTCAGCGGGCTTTTAATGGTTTCAGGTCCCTTTGGGCAACCCTCTAAAGCCCCTTGGTCTGCCTGATGACCTTACCTGGACCTCACCAGTGACGAGGAACCTTCTCCTGGCACACTTTCAGGGCATTTTAGCAGCAGCCCTCGCATCATGGATGAGATGTTGCTTTACACCCCCCATGCCATTTCTAAGGGAGAACCCCAGCTTTATCTGGGATACCTCTTTTCTTTCTAAACCCCGAAATTCACACCAGGTGGAGTCAATGACGAAAATTTCAAAGGGCTCAGTATAACCCCGGGGCCCTTTCCTTTCTTGTGATCCCCACTTAGACACAAATTGATGTGTTAACATTAGGCATCAGTGACATTTAACTCAATAGCGTAGTGGGATTTGGCTGGAATGGCGCCCACCTGTGGGGCCAAAACCCAAAAAACAACCTCTGGATCCCTTTTAAATGCCCTCAAACCTTGGGAAATTTTATCACTGCCTCAAAAACCAGGCATTCTTTATCATTGGGGTTTAAAAAACCCCCCTACCTGCCTCTCCAGGATTCAAGCATACACCCAGTTGGGTGTCTAGCACTCATCCTTCATCACTGCAGTCTTTGGAGATGGGCAGAAAAAATACTGGCACACAGAAAACTACTGGAAAAAAAGGAAAATCCGTGTATACCGATCCAGCACATGTTTCTGACACAGCATTTTCATCATTTTTAGGCTATATGCAGGCTTTACAACCAGATCTGGACACCCCCTCTTAAATTAGTCTCCTCCAATTGCGGGAAAAAGCAAAAATCCCCAGCATTCCCTGTTTCCTTTTACCAAAATGAAAGATGAAGGCTCTTCTATGGGACAATAGCGTCCGCATTACCTGGATTGCAGGCTACAAAAAAGGGTTTCACAGGGCTGGGGACGGGAGCAACTCACCCGCTGGATCCCAACCTTCCACACAATTCAGGGCCCCCAACACTCATCGCTTTTTCGCAGGGGTGCAGGAGTACCCTGTTTCTGGGGCAACCCCATTGTTCCACCTGAACCCCGTAGTGGTAGCCATTTCTCCATGTGGACATCCACCCAAAACACACATCCCCTTTATACTCTTAGCGCCTTAAAACCCCCCCCCTTAGGGGCGCATTGGGCCTGCTGCCCTCTGTAGGTGGCAATTCTTCATAAAGTTAACTCAGATCACATTAACTTTACACATGGTTGACCTCAAGGGCAACTGGTGCCTCGGCTCGTTGTTCCCAAACCCCCAGGGCCCCTTTCCGGCTACACCTGCTTTTTCTTTTGCAGCTATTTCAAATTGGCTTACGCAGGACTCTGGGACCCAGCTCCCCCCCCCTTCTCAGGTAGTGGGACTGAGTTTTTTATTAAAGGGAAAATTTTTTCCCCATTGAATTTTCAATAGACCCAGTTCAGATGAGTCACATAAAAAAAGCCAGAAGATTTCCCAAGTCCAGACACCCCTTCACGCTCTTTGGACTTGTTCTACTGGGGAACAGTTCTGGGGCATCCATTTACCTACCCTTGCGGGGGGATTTTCCCGGAAAAATCACCTCGGGGGCTGGCCATCGCCTCTCCCCCACGGCCAAAATGGGGAAAGTCATGCCCCGGAGAACTCCCCCGCAACTCTTCACAAATCCAACGATGATCCACTCCCCATCGTGTACAAAACGTAGGCCACGCTTTTCAGCACCCGGGGGGGTCTTTAGAAAGGGTAGGAGTCGGTGCACTTTGGGACCTCGGCACAGTCCCGATCCCCCATTAGTGGGATGCCACCCCCCAGCAACTCCAGGGTTCTTGCTGGGGACCTCCTTTGGGGGGGACCTCAGCAGCTGCTCTCCGTCGATGAGGTGGTTTTCCATTGGTAAAGGCCGTACCATGGACCCCCGTCGTCCATCCTTCCCGTAGGTAGCTTCTGTGGGTGAGGAAACACGCCCGGCTTTCTTTTTCTGGATGGGGCAGCGTCTCCTTCCCCTTAAGGGTTAACCCCATTTTTGGGCCCGAATCATAGCCCTTTTACCTTATGGGTAATGTTTCCCTTCCAGGGCAAGGACAGAAAATTTGGTTTCCAGTAAGAAAAACCCCCCAAAAATAACCCAAATTTTTGCTGGCGTCTTGGCGCGCCGCTCAAGGGGAAAGGGGCCACTATTATCCTCCCGCCGTCTTTAATGTGGGTGTGCTTACCCCTGACGCAAGAGGAAACACTCCACGTCTTTCGTACAGCAATGGTCTGTTTGAGGGGTTTTTCATTTAGCAGCACGCTTCACCTCAGGCCTCCAGCCGTTAACTCTTTCGCAACCCCATTTGAGGGTTCACAAACGCCCCTTCAGGCACCCCGCTTTTGCCCACCTTTTTTTCGCCACTGTGAATCTTGCCCCGGATCTCACCATATGTGAGCTCACATGCATCCGGGCGCCATCTTTGGGCTCCTGGGGGTATTTGCTCCCGGGTCGCCCCCGGGGTAGGAAAGTATTGGCCGCGACACCCGGCTTTTGTTTTAAACGGGGCTCCACCATTTTATTTTAGGCTAGAATAAAGGTACAGCAAAACAAAACCCAAAAAAAATTAGGGCCGTCTGGCCACAAACTATCATTTTAAAACACCCCCCTTAGTAGTCTGGATCAATACCAGCACCACCAAAACACGTACTTCAAGCCCGTACACGGTACGGCTTCCCTCAAGCCTCCAGGGGGGCCAAGCCTCACTAGACCCTAAGCTCCCGTGCCCGGTACAGCCACCCCCCCCCGTATACCTGTGGCCCAAGCCTCTATAGGAAAAACCAACCCCATCCAAACTGGCCGGGCCCTGGGAGTAGCACCCCCCCCGAACATTGTTTTCCAAAAAGACCGACCCAGGGAAAGGCTGGAAAGCCACACTAATATACTCATTGCCCCAAACCCCTTTTGTAGGCTGCAATACATGAGCTGGCTCTTATCCACCAAAGGCAGGTATCCTTGGGCGTTCATAGAGAATGGGGATTACTCCACCTAGTCAGAAAAGGTAAAAACCTGTGTTGCCCGTCCCACCCCTTAAGGCTCAGGAGTTCCATATGTCCAAGTCAGTAAGGGGGTTTTGTAGAATAGGAAAGTTTTATTTAAAGGGATGTACCAGTTCCTAAAAAAGTCATTTGGCCCGTGGGACATGAGTAAGAAAAAAAACATAAAATTTTAAAAATTTCCTCCCGACCTCTTGTTCAGTCCAGGTGCCAAAAATTGTTCATGGCTGTAGCACTGAACGTCTTCATTCACGTAACATACGCCAAATTTCAGGCCCCAGAGGTCCGTGCTGGGTATTCGTGGGTGGGGCCCTTTGGGTACTTTGGGATGAAAGCCCAGCAGCCGGGGAAATGAAGGGGACCACCCGGGGGAAGGTATGAGGGTTTTTTTATCTTTAATTTTACTTATGCCCCCAAAAAAATAATGAGCTTAAGGTCCGGGTAAACCCTTTTTCGTTAAGGGAATTAAAAAAATTTAATTTTAGTTGAAAAATGTGGGACAAAAATTTAAAAATTTTAATCACAAACTTTTGGGTTTTGGTTTAAAATAATTTTGAGTACCTTTTAAGTCATTTTCTCCAGCTAGTAAATAAATATTGAAACTTTGTTTTAGCAAAATAAGTCAAACTAGTAATACTCAATGGTCTGTTACCCAATTAATGACATTAGACCTTATTCACACTACAACATTACAGCTCCCTAAAATCTTTAAAGAATATTGAGCTGTAATATGGTATTTAAAGGCGTTTTACCACAAATGCATTTTATGCCTTTACTTTATGTTCCAGAAAGGGGGTGTATTTAATTTCTTTTACTGCATATCATGTGAAATAGCAGGGTTGACATCACCATGCCTTTCTCCACAGTGTGCTCACTCTAGTCAAACAAAGGTCTATTATGTAAAGAGCTTCAGTAGCTACAATGTAACCTAGTGGTCCTAGGTTAAAATCCATGCAGAAACCAAACATGGATTTTTTTTTTCTCACTGCACATACCTGATTGAGGTTTCTTTTTATTTATTTGCACTGTTTGACTAAGGAGTATAGGGGACAGAAGTAGAATGACAGCACCTGGATTAAACTTTCACTCAGTAGTAAGTAAGTGTCTGTGATCACTAGGCAAGGAAGGGACTGACAGTAGCTGCCTGGGAGGAGAGGTGATGTCTGAGCATGTATAGCCAGGATTGAGGTGCTCTTGTCACTGGTTGTGTCACCTAGAGATGAGCTGTACACTATGGATCACTAAGGTAGCAGCTAAAACAAAATTGCTACAGAATTTTTAATAATGATGAATGGTAAAATTATTTAATTTGCAAGCTTCCATATCTACTTTACTTTGTGGAAAAAACGCTTTAAGTAATGTAACAGTATATCAATATTATACTACTTTAATTACACATTTAAGTTTATATTATTTTGTAAAATAGCAATGCAGTACATATTTAACACCAAAACAATCAATAAGTAATGCAAATGCAAGATGCAAAATTATACCATGTTTCTATCTTTATATAATTGTAAATATGTTTAGTTAAGTCACCCAATACTATATGGACAAATGCTTACAAAAACCTGAAATAGTTAAATGCATTTAGTTCTTCTTACTTATTCTTAACATCTCCTTCATATACAGTAACCTCTCCCAAAACCATTAGCAAAATACTTTGCTAAGTCATTGACACCATGATATATTGACTCAAAGCGAATCATATTTCAAATCACAGCTGTTTTTGGATCTTGACATGTAACATCCTTCCAAGGGTCCTATTTTTATATAAATATTCAAGCTAACATAAAGCTGTCCTTAAGGAACATTGAACTCCCTCATCAACAGTCTCCACACCTCCTGCTGAAGACCTAAGCAGATGTCAAAAGGCATCTTTCAACAGTAGTATCAGATTTGCTTAGTGATACATTTCTTCATGGTCTGCCACCTTGATTCTATTAAAGGTGTTGGACTGTTGTAAAAATCGGCTTCAGAAAAGTTTCTTACAAAAGCTGTAATTATAAAATTATTGCACATTGGGAAATCATGTGTTCTCACCCAAACATATATATTCTGTTTAATAGGTGATTTCATTTCTATATTTATAAAGCAGTCAAAGAATGAATATTTTGTTTCTCCTAAGATCGCTGCAGAAACATATGGAGGAGTGGGTGGCCTGATTGTGTTTTCTAAAAAAATAGTCTCCTCTGAAGAGCAATGGGGTGACAGGCTTTCTGAACAATTAGCACTGTTTGATCATCAACCCAGTTTACAGGACGCCTGCTGTGCTCATGACATTGAACTATTTTTTATACAACACACAAAGACAGATTGTGATCATTTCTGAAATACAGAAATTTTGACTTTAGTACATGGCCTCTAAATGTTAAGAGTAGTAAACACTATCATATAGAAATAGTTTTGCACATTTTCAGATGATGCAGGAAAAATTTGTTAGCATTTTGGAGGTAGATAGATAATTCCATTATTTTATTCAAATGCTTTGTTACATAAGAAGCTATAAAACACAGACATAAAAAATAACACTATTAGTTGGTGAATATTACAATTATAGTGGTTTCTTTAGTTGCTGAAGAACATAAGGATCTGGATAAGCAAAAACACTTGAATCAACCTTTCAATTTGTCATCATGTCATCATCTGACCCATGATATCGTCACCTTGACTTTAGTTTTCACACAATGAAAGAGAAGAAAACATAGTTTAGTATTCTTTCTTCATGTGGGGTATGAGATTCAACAAACCAGCTTGTAGAGCTATATATAAATATATTATAAAAGGCCAACACTATGCTAAGCTAAATAAAGAGTGCTTGAAGGAGTAGGCGTCATCGTTCTAAGCTGTAAAGAGAAGAAAACTATTAGCCAAGTTCACACAGGACAGTGTGGACAATTGTATCATCCAATTACAAACCGCTTAACAACTTAAAGTATATCGAACTCCACAAAATGTAAAAGGAATATCTTCTTTAATGAAAAATTGTAAAATCCAATGTAGACATGCACAATTGCTCGCTTATGCATTTCAGGCTTATAGTGAGCCCTTAGTCATAGCCTAACTAAGTGCCATCTGCCACCCTAACTAAGGGCCACCCACTGTCAGAGCCTGAAACACATAAGCAAGTAATTCTTCATGTCTACTCTGGATTTTATATTTTTTTTAATAAAGAAGATATTCTTTTTACTTTTTGGTGAGCTAAATATTTTGTAGACATTTTCACAAAGGTTATGTTGTTGTGTGCCCGCTCAGGACATACAGTGGGTTGCAAAAGTATTCCAACCCCTTGAACTGTTTCTCACTTTTAAATATTACAGTCACAAATTTAAATGTATTTTATTGATATTTTATGTGAAAGAGCAAAACAAAGTAGCAAGTATGTGTGCAATGTAAAGAAAATAATAAGTGCGTTAACAAATGTTTGCAAATTAAAAAACTAAAAAAAAATGTGGAGTGCATACACATTCAGCCCCCTGAGTCAACACTTTATATGACCAACTTTAGCTGGAATGACAGCTGCAGTCTGGTGGGGGATCTCTACTAGCTTTGCATATCTAGAGTAGAGATGGGCAACTCGATTCTAACGAAGTGGAATTCGTCTAGAATTTCAGGAAAACTTCGGTTCTGCACGAAGCCGTAGTTTATGGTACTTCGCGGGAACGAAACATCTTTTTTTTTGTAAAATGGCCGCAAGCACATGGTGTTACATGGGGCAAAGAACTCTCGGAAGAAGAAAGGACCCTCAATGACATGTGCAGACATGAAGCCAATCAGAGAAAGCCAGGATTCTGTGACGTCACAGCACTATAAGTAAGGACAGCACCTGCGCTCCTCACAGTCCTCTCGCTGTGTCTATTGGCATAACAGCGTCCCTGCTGCTGCTGCATAGCTCTCATTATACAGCTTTACTTAGCGATTGGGGAAGGGGAAAAAAGACCATTACAAGTCTGTTATTTGCTCAGTTACTCAGTGTTCTGTATCTGCTGTTACACAGATCTCATTATTTCAATTTCTCCTGTTGTATTAGGGAATTTTAAATGCAAGTAATCCACTCAATCCTGATAGTGTTGTATTGGGAGAGAAATACAGACAGCTTTTTCTGCACCATTATTTAAATTTCTCCGGTTGTACTAGGGAATTTTAAATTCAAGTAATACACTCAATCCTGATAGTGTTGTATTG
This sequence comes from Phyllomedusa bahiana, assembly GCA_025379985.1. NCBI lineage: Eukaryota > Metazoa > Chordata > Amphibia > Anura > Hylidae > Phyllomedusa > Phyllomedusa bahiana. Next base: position 49,644 of record JAODAL010003452.1, read on the forward strand.
GGATAGAAATACAGACCACTTTTTCTGCGCCATTATTTAAATTTCTCCTGTTTTATTAGGGAATTTTAAATTCAAGTAATCCACTCAATCCTGATAGTGTTGTATTGGGATAGAAATACAGACTGCTTTTTCTGCGCCATTATTTCAATTTCTCTGGTTGTATTAGGGAATTTTAAATTCAAGTAATCCACTTAATCCTGATAGTGTTGTACTGGGATAGAAATACAGACTGCCTTTTCTGCGCAATTATTTCAATTTCTCCTGCTGTATTATTAGGGAATATCAGATTCTGGGAATCCTCTATCCTGTTAGTGTTGTACTTGGAGTGAAATACAAGGTGTGTATTTATCATATACAGACATCTTCATTAAACAGAGTCTGTACATTTTTGGATCAGACAGTATGCCAGACAGAGAGGTGGCAGGCTCTTCACATGCGAGTGGCAGTGGCCCAAACTTTCCTGGAGCAGGCACAGATTGCAGCACAGTAAAGGGACGTCGCAGCAGGGGTCACTCGGTGAGGCCAGAACTGCCGGTGTCATCTAGCGGCCGTGTGTTGAGCAGCAACCCAAGGGTTCTTGATTGATTGACGAGGTCATCCACTTCCTTCCAGATGACATCTGACAGCCCCAGCCAAGAGTCGGTGGGAACGTCAGACACAACCTCTAGTTGGCATGGCCCAGGAGCGGGTCAGCGGCCTTCACCTGTCCTCAACCCACCTCTGTCCAGTCCGGTTCCCTCAGCCAGAGATCTACTATGTGATCTGGGCTCACCACCACTATACAGCGAGGACGAACTCTTTGAGGACAGTCAGCAGCTACTTGGCAGCGAAGAGGTGGGGCGGGAAAGTAGTGATTTGGAGAGTGGCACGGGAGGTTATGTTGCAAGGAGGAGAGGAGAATATCAGTGACGGGCAAACACAAATCGATGACAATGTAGCTGATCGCACTTTGGAGCCAGGTGAAGCAAGGGCTTCATCATCATCGTCAGGAGAAGAGGGTGTCAGCTCGTGCGTCAGGCAGCGGTGCAGCCAGCAAGCCGGTAGTGTGGCCGTGAGTCAGCAGGGTGGCAGCAGTGCGAGGTCAGAAGCCAAATGACCACAGGGTAGAAAACCCGCTTTGCAGGTCCAAGAAAGTAGCGGCACAGGGGTCAGCGAGGCAGCGGCATTAGTAGTCACTCAGTGCGGAGCGTTGGTGGTAAAATCACCTACTCGGCGGTGTGGCAGTTTTTTGCTAAGGCACCAGAGGAGCCAAACATGTGCATATGTAGAATTTGTGGGCAGAAAGTGAAGCGGTGCCAAAGAGCTAATGTTGGCACCACGGCCCTGCGTCAACACATGCAGCGTTACCATCCAGTGGCCTGGGAGAAACGTGTCTCAGATGTGGTGGTCCATCCTGCTGCTGCAGCAACAGCAGCCGCAGCACCCAGTGGAACGCATGCCAATTCAGCCATTCAAGGCTCCACCACCTCTGCCGAAGAGAGCTGTTTCTCTTTGCCATCATCTCCCAGTCCAGATTCTTCTGCTCCTCGCTACTAATGGCGCCAGCAGTCGTTCAACGAGGCGATTGCCAAGAAACAACAGTATGCTTCCAACCATCCTAAGGTGCAGAAGCTGACCGTGCTCCTGTCCAAGTTTTTGGTACTGCAGCCCTCTCTTTCCAAATGGTGGACTCTGCACCGTTCAGAGAACTAATGGCTTGTGCCGAGCCGAGGTGGAGAGTTCCAAGCCGTAATTTCTTTTCCAAAAAGGCAGTACCAGCCCTTCACAAATATGTAGAACAGAAGGTGGGCCAGTCCTAAAGCCTACCGATTTCTTCCAAGGTGCACGTCAGCGCAGACATGTGGAGCTGTAACTACGGTCAGGGCCAGTACATGACCTTTACGGCCCACTGGGTGAATGTGCTTCCTGCCCAGCCACACCAACAACTTGGACAGGAGACGCCGCTTTCTCCTCCATGTAGTCAAACTACTGCTCCTGCGCCAATGTCCGCCTCCTCCTCCACCACCACCTCAGCCTCCACAAGTGCTGCTCCATCATACCACATGTGCAGGGCACAGCGGTGTCACGCAGTTCTACACATGGTTTGCCTGGGTGAACGAAATAACACAGGGGAGGAACTGCTCCGCGTCATGCATCAAGAAATCGCTGTGTGGCTTTCTCCGCGCCAACTGCAAATCAGAACCATGGTGATGGACAATGGGAGTAACATGGTGTCCGTGCTACACCGAGGAGGGATGGTCCATGCATCCTGCATTGTGCACGTGTTCAATCTGGTTGGGAAAAGGTTCCTGAAGTCTTCCAATCTTAAAGAAATTCTAAAAATGGGCAGGAAACATGCTGATATGCGATGTTTCCACTCGTTGGAATTCCAGCCTGCACATGGTAGACCGACTGTATGAACAGAGAAAGGCCATTATCGATTTTTTTGATGATCCAAACGGACAGCAGTACTCCACTGTGTAACTTTGATGTCAGCCAGTGGCAGCTCATGCGTAACACCTGTCGTTTTTTGAGGCCGTATGAGGAAGCGACGATATTTGTCAGTCGCCAGGACTACGGGATGAATAACGTCGTTCCACTGCTTCACGTCCTGGAACAGATGCTGAAAAATCTGTCTAGACAGGGGACTGGAGACGTGGTGACTACATCTCGCAGCCACATAAGTCCCGTGGAGGCTGAAGTAGAGGAGGAGGAGGAGGACATTGGAGCAGAAGCATTGTCTGGTGAAATGAGTGGTTTTTCTACCCAGGTGACAGGAGAGGAGGAGCAGCCGGAGGAGGTAGATGGAGATGAGGAAGACGAGGCAGATGACCCCCATGCACCGTGGCAGTATACAGTGGAGATGGAGGCAGGGAGTCCCTCAAAGTCACGTGTGCAGATGGCCCGCAGCATGCTGATTTGCCTGGCTGGTGACAGCCGAATAGCCACCATCCAGCAGAGGGATGACTTCTGGTTCTCCACCCTCTTGGACCCTCGCTACCGGTCCAAAATGGGAGCCTTTTTCCAGCTGCTTAGAGGGAGGACAAACTGAAGTACTATAGAGAAATCCTCCGTAGTCAGTTGGCCACTGCCCATGTGCAGCATGGTCCATCCTTTGACAGGTCTGACTGGGGGATTCCTCAGCGCTCACGTACCACTGCCACGGCTGCTGTGGGAAGGTGGGGGGGAAGGAGCAGTACCAGTCCATCAGCAGCAACCTAAGTCTGGAGTCGTTGATGAGCAGCTTCCTTCACCCGCCTAGTGAGGAGGGCACTCACCAGCAGCAGGACCTGGAGCAGACTCTGAACCAGCTGGTGGTGGTCTACTTAGACAACACTCTGCCACCCCAGTTAGAAGATCCGCTGGACTACAGGGCAGCCAAATTGGATGTGTGGCCGAAACTTGCCGAGTTTGCAGTGGAGAAGCTGTCCTGCCCGGCCAGTAGTGTGGCATCAGAGCGGGTGTTCAGTTCGGCGGGGGCCATAGTTACTCCGAGAAGAACTCGCTTTTCAACCCAAAATGTGGAATCACTGACCTTTGTCAAGATGAATCAGGCGTGGATCGGCCAGGATTTCCACACACCAATGCCTTAGGCATCAGATTACATCAGCCATGACACCGCCCCAAAACTTTGAGAAATGAGTCTGGATTCTAACTACCTGCCTCAGCCACTATTCTGATGCTGCCACTCGCCTGATGCCATATTTCTGCTTCCAGTTGCTCCATCTGCCTCCCACCATCTTTACCAGGGACTGGTATTGCCACCCGTTTCCACACCCTCTCATTGTGCCACTCTCTGATCACATGCTGCTGCTGTTGCTGCCGTCACCTCCACACTGTGTCATTGTGCCAATCTGTGACCTCATGCTGCTGGTGTTGCTGCTGCTGCCGCCACCTCCACTCTCTGTCATTGTGCCACTCTCTGACCTCATGCTGCTGCTGCTGATACTGCTGCCGTCACCTCCACACTCTGTCATTGTGCCACTCTCTGACCTCATCATGCTGCTGCTGTTGCTGCTACCGTCACCTCCACACGGGTGTCCATTGTGCCCATTCTTTTAACCCCATTGACCATTCTATGCATGCTGCTGCTGTTGCCATCACCTCCACACTCTGTGGCCTACACCTGTTTTTTGCCACCTCCAGAATTTGTCATTGTGCCACTCTCTGACCTCATGCTGTTGCTGCTACCGTCACCTCCACACTGTGTCATTGTGCCACTTTACTCTTTGACCACATCGATGCCTCTCTGTATGCTGCTGCTGTGCCTTCCGACCTCCACACTCTGTCATTGTGCCACTCTGTGGCCTACTCCTGTTTTTTGCCACCTCCAGAATTTGTCATTATGCCACTCTTTGACCTCATGCTGCTCCTGTTGATGCCGTCACCTCCACACTGTGTCATTGTGCCAATCTGTGACCTCATGCTGCTGCTGTTGCTGCCGCCACCTCCACACTCTGACATTGTGCCACTCTCTGACCTCATGATGCTGCTGTTGCTGCTTCCGTCACCTCCACACCCTGTCATTGTGTCACTCTGTGGCCTACTCCTGTTTTTTGCCACCTCCAGAATTTGTCATTGTGCCACTCTCTGACCTCATGCTGCTGCTGCTGTTGATGCCATCACCTCCACACTGTGTCATTGTGCCAATCTGTGACCTCATGCTGCTGCTGTTGCTGCCGTCACCTCCACACTGTGTCATTGTGCCACTCTCTGACCTCATGATGCTGCTGTTGCTGCTGCCGTCACCTCCACACTCTGTCATTGTGCCACTCTGTGGCCTACTCCTGTTTTTTGCCACCTCCACACTGTGTCATTGTGTCACTCTCTGACCTCATGCTGCTGCTGCTGTTGATGCCGTCACCTCCACACTGTGTCATTGTGCCAATCTGTGACCTCATGCTGCTGCTGTTGCTGCCGTCACCTCCACACTGTGTCATTGTGCCACTCTATGACCTCATGCTGCTGCTGCTGATGCTGCTGCCATCACCTCCACACTCTGTCATTGTGCCACTCTATGACCTCATGCTGCTGCTGCTGCCGTCACCTCCACACTCTGTCATTGTGCCACTCTGTGGCCTACTCCTGTTTTTTGCCACCTCCAGAATTTGTCATTGTGCCACTCTCTGACCTCATGCTGCTGCTGCTGTTGATGCCGTCACCTCCACACTGTGTCATTGTGCCACTTTGTGGGCTCCTGATGTTGCTGCCACCTCCAGAATTTGTCATTGTGCCACTCTGTGGCCTACTCATGCTGCTGCCAAGTGACCGCTGTCTCACTGGAACACCCTGTGGTTTCCTAATGCTGTTTCCACCCTCACCACTCTATGACGTTGCCACTATGTTTAGTTTTCCCCTTCTTTTCACCTGTCAGAAGGAATGGGAAGGATCAGGATTGTCTAGCCAAAAGCAGGAGTGGATACAGAACACAGAAGACATGCAAATATCCCATTTACTGGTCATCTCTGTTTTGGATCAACTCCTGTTTGTTTTTGGCTTTAGCAATACTGATGGATTATTGACCGATTGAAAGCAGACACTGACGGATGAAAGGAAGGGCAAAATTATCAGAGATGTCAATGCAAAATTACTGCCGACACCCTCTCCACTCATTCGGGGGGCCTCTACATGTATCAGCGTTTAACAGAACAGGTTCTGTCATATTCTGTGACGGTTTAAAGCTCTGGCCTCATGGAGTGACCCCTGCTGTGACGTCCCCTTACTGTGCTTAGACCTGTGCTGGCTCCAGTAACCTACTACTGTGTTGACGCTATCATAGGATCTTAGCCCTCAGCTTGCTTTTTTCCAGCTGCCGCTGCCATGACTTTATCAGGCTGCATTCCTGCTTCAGTTTTTTGGTCAGTTTTGCCCCCCGTAAGTGCCCATGGAATTTTAGAGTGAAGCAATTCTAAGAGCGGCAGCAGTCATACTAAAACACAGCATTGTATGAAGACCAAACCAAACTCCCTCTGCATATTTGAGCATGGCACAATGTTCTACAGCACCCTTCAGGCTCTCTGCAGCCAGGAAATAGCTGTTTTTTAACGTGATTCGTCACGGATATATTCGGGTCGAAACAAATTTAGCGAGCTCAGCGAATCGGCGAATTGAGTTTTTGAGAAATTCGCCCATCTCTAATCTAGAGGCTGGCATATTTACCATTCTTCTCTGCAAAATAGCTCTAGCTCAGTCAGATTGGTTGAGGAAAGTTTGTGAACAGCAATTTTCAAGTCCTGCCACAGATTCTCAGTGGGATCTGGACTGTGACTGGACCATTTTAACACATGAATATGCTTTATATGTAAACCCTTTCATTGTAGCTTTGGCTGTATGATTAGGGTTGTTGTCTTGCTGGAAGGTGAATCTGTGCCCCAAACTCAAGTCTTTTGCAGCCTCTAACAAGTTTTCCTCCAGGATGTCCCTGTATTGAGCTCCATCTATCTTGCTATCAACTTCCCAGTCCCTGCTGAAGCAAAGACTACCCCACAGCATAATGCTTCATGGTGGGAATGGTGTGTTCAGAGTAATGTGCAGGGATGGCTTTTCTCTACACATAACATTTGGCAATTAGGTCTCATCTGATCAGAGCACCTTCCTCTACATGTTTGCTGTGTCCATGACATGCAAAATGCAAACAACACTTTTTATAGTTTGTTTTCTAAAAGGGCTCTCTTCTTGCCACTCTTCCATAAAGGCCAGATTTGTAGAGTGCATGACTAATAGTTGTCCTGTGGGAAGATTATCCCACCTGAGCAGTGGATCTCCTCCATAGTGGCCCTGGGCTTCTTGGCTGCTTCGCCTTGTCTTGGCTGTCAGTTTAGGTGGACAGCCATGTCTTGGTAGGTTAGCAGTTGTGCCATACTCCTCCCATTTATAGATGATGGATTGAGCAGTGCTCCATAAAATGTTCAAAGCTTAGGCTATTTTTTTATAACCTAACCCTGCAATATACTCTGCCACAAGTCCCTGAGCTGTCTGGTGTGCTCCTTGGTTTTCATGACGCTGTTTGTTCACCAATGTTCTCTAACAAACCTCTGATGCCTTCACAAAACAGCTGTAGTTATACTGAAAATTAATTGCATAGAGTTGTACTCTAATTACTAATTAGATGACTTCTAAATTAATTTTTTCACACTAGATTTTATGTAGAAGTATCAGAGTACAGAGGACTAAATAGATATGTATGCCTTATATAGTGGTGTTGCCATTCATGAATGCAATCAGACTTTATCATTTCAACTTATTTTATATAAAACGATATATCTTCACATCATCTTGACGCCATTAGACATGTGCTGATTCAAACATTAATGATAAATGTGCACTTCGGTCTCACCATATTTTCTCTTTTCCATATCTTCACCTTTTTTATTTATTATTCCTACAGATTTTTGATTTTCCATTTTTTATTTGAGTAATCTAATTTGTGAATGATGCTCATTAATCCTTATACGTATCATTCTCGTTGTCTGCCCCACATATACTGATCCACAAGGGCACTTCAACATGTATACCACATTTTGTGTACTACATGTGAAGTACCCCCTGATAGGTATATCAAATCCCTTTGTGGGATGTGTAATTTTTTCTCCTTTGATAATACTTGTACAATTCTGACAAGACAGGCATGAAAAAGTGCCCATCTTCTGAGTTCGCAAAAATTCCTGTCGGGTACGTCGCGTTTCCATATCTGAACGTATGATATGATTGGATATAGATTTCCCCTTACGGTATACAAACCGTGGATATTCTCTAAATAGATGGCCATGTTGAGGATCATTTTGCAACAAATTCCAATGTTTTAATACTGTTTTCTTAATCAATGTAGCATGTCTGTCATACACTGAAAAGAAATTAAATTTTCTATCCTGACTCTGTCTGTTCCTATTAGATCTTTTGAAACATTCTCTCCTAAGAATATTTTCAACTTCATCAGTAGCTTTTTCTACCTCCCATTTTGGATACCCTCTAGATATGTATACCATACTTTTCATTTTTTTTCAGTTTGCAAAAATGTATCATCATGTATCATTATCTTTACACTTCACAAATACTTGCTACTTTTTGTTGTTCTGTCACAAAAAATATCAATAAAGTACATGTCAGTTTGTGGCTGTAACATTTATAAATGTGGAACAGTTTGAACGGCAGGAATAGTGGATCCTTTGGACCACCGCAGGCGGTGGTATAGGGCACGCCATGGAGCGGAGTCTAAGTAGGTCCCGGTATTCACCAAAGTCCTACCAGGTCGCTACCCCTGACGCGACTTGCTTGCGGTGACAGTCAAGATGCAGCGAGGTACCGAATCCTAACTCGAAACTCGTAGTCAGGAAACGTAGCGAAGGGTCGGAAACACAAGACAGGAACGCACTTCTGGGATGCTTTCTCCAAGGCTCGAGGCAACCTAGATCCAGCAGGGAAGTGACGCAGGGTGTGGCAATATATAGAGTAAGCGCCCGGCAATTAGCCAATTACCTGCACACTGGCCTTTTAAATCTGTGAGAGCGAGCGCGCGCCCTAAGGAGCAAGGGCGTGTGCACCAGCCGGCAGAGGAAGACGGCAGGACAGGAGCGCGGCTAGGTAAGTACCTGTCAGCATAATGAGTGCGCCCGCAGCCCAACACGCGGCCCACAGCGCAATCCATCCCTGGCAGTGACACCTGGGCGCCCGCGTCCAGCGATTCGGGCCGTGGGACCACCTGTAACAGTAACCCCCCTTAGGCCTCCCCCTCTTTTTCGGCAGAAGAAACCTGCGGACAAGATCTCAAGACATTAGCCTCCGGCACCAAGGATGTGTCTTCAGGGCCAAACCCCTTCCAATCAACAAGGAAGAAACATTTTCCCTTGACCATCTTCATGGCCAGGATCTCCTTCATTTCAAAGATATCCGCAGAGTCCGCTACTGGAGAAGGCGAGGCATTCCCCTGGGAAAACCAGTTCAGGACCAGAGGCTTGAGGAGGGAGATATGGAAGGCGTCTGGGATACGGAGAGAGGGGGCAAACAAAGTTTGTAAGTTACCTGGTTAATTTGCCAAAGGACCTTGAAAGGACCCAGGAACCGCGGACCCAATTTGTAACTGGGTATCTTCAGATGCACATACTTGGCGGACAACCAAAGCTCATTCCATGGAACGAATGTTGGTCGAGGTCTCCTCTTTTCATCCACCTGCGATTTCATACGGGAAGAAGCCCCGGAGTAAGGACCGTCGAGTCTCTTGCCAAATGGCCTTGATATCTCGTACTTGATCATCTACCGCAGTAACTTTTGAAGATGGGGTTGGGAAGAAGGGGGCGAGGGTGGCGGCCATAGACAACAAAGAACGGAGAAACACTGGCTGCATCAGTCCCGATGATTGTAGGAAAACTCAGCCCATGGAAGCAGATCGGACCAGTTGTCCTGATGTCCGGAAACAAAATGGCATAGTTACTCTCTCAGAATCTGATTTACCTTTTCCACTTGCCCATTGGTCTGAGGATGGTAAGCTGCCGAAAAGTCCAATGAGACTTGCAAGCGAGTGACTTGCAAGCGGTAGCACAGAGCACGCCAGAATCTGGAGATGAATTGAACTCCCCTATCGATGAGACGATGTGTAAGGGTAAACCATGCAGGTGGAAAATGTGCAGAAAGAAATGACCCACCAGCTGAGGAGCAGAGAGATGAACCAAGCAAGACGCAACGAATGGGAACAATTTTCGAGATACCGTCCATTGTTCACCTATACACTGATAGTGTTATTCGAGGTGGAAGATCAGAGATGAAATCCTTGGCTATATGTGTCCATGGAACAGGCAGAGGCCAAGAGATAAGAGAGTAGGATTTTCTAACTGTGGGGTGATCAGCCAGTAAAGAACAGTGACCCCATTCCTAAATTCTCCTCTGGAGAGCTGGGCGCACACACATCGTGCCGGGAGGAACGTATTGGAGATCAACGGGAGCCGCGTGGACCAAACGTTCAGGGGTGATTCTAATGTACTGAGGGACAGGTTCTTCTCCAATGACATCCAAAGCACGGGAGAGGCATCTTCGTGAGTGATGTATTCTTTTCGACAAGATTGGAAGTTGAATTTCCGGAAGTCGATACCTGTAGGTAGAAAAATGTAAGAGTACCCCAACCTAGCTTGTGATTTAAAACGTTGGTACCAACATCTGACGACCCTTTAGAGGTCTTGTGGTCTGTATACCAAATGTCCATTTTGATGAATGAGCCGCCCTCCATAAGATGGGGCGCCATTCCTCCAGGGCAAGTTTGATGGCTAACAACTCCTGATTTCCGATGGCATAATTATTTTTCGCTGGCGAGAAGGTCTTGGAAAAAAAACACACGTGAGAATACTTGGGACCTTTTTGTGTGAGCTCCACCCCTACAGAAGATGCATCCACCTCCAAAGAGGAAGGCTTCTCGGGGTATGGATGCGACAAGATAGGCCCAAAGGAGAAAGTCACCTTTAGTTTGGAGAACGCTCTTTCGGGCCAACATTTCAGATTAGCGTTCTTTTTAGGAAGGGCCACAATTGGAGCCACCAGTGTTGAAAAATGGGGAATGAACTGCTGATAGTAGTTGGTGAATCCCAGGAAGCGTTGTTTGGCCAGAAGGCCGACTGGTCGCGGCCACTGCAGAACAGCCGACAACTAAACAGGATCCATTTGTAGGCCCCTGTCAGAAACAATATAACCGAGGAATGTCATTCTGGTCTGGTGGAACAAGCATTTCTCCAACTTGCCATACAGACAGTTGCTGCGCAGACGTCTCAGAACCTGTCGCACCTGAATCCGATGGCTCTGTGGATCCATAGGGAAAATCAGGATGTCGTCCAAGTGCACGATAACACAAGTGTAAAGGAGGTCCCTGAAGATGTCGTTGATGAACTCCTGAAAGACTGCTGGAGCGTTACACAGACCGAAGGGCATCACCAGGTATTCGGTGTCCTTTTCGAGTGTTGAAGGCCGTCTTCCACTCATCCCCCTCTCGAATCCTGATGAGGTTATAGGCCCCCCACAAGTCCAGTTTTAAAAAAAATCTTGGCTCCCTGGAGCTGGTCTAATAGCTCTGAGATTAATGGTAGAGGACAGTGATTCTTCATGGTAATCTTATTAAAGCCTTGGTAGTCCATTAGCATGTGAAGTTGAGGCAACCATCATTATTGTGCACGCAGAAAACAGGCCCGCATGAGATGAAGTACTTGCCGAGATAAAGCCCTTTTGTAAATCTCTCCTTGAATGTAGGACCTACAATGGCATGAGTCTCAGTCAGATAAATTTACCTATAATATAGAACCCGGTCCCGCCCAGTGGTGAGTACTAGTGTACGAGTGGCAAGCAGGTCATACGGGCATGATCAACAAGGCTTCTATGGGACTGAAAGTCTCTGCTTATTTCTCCAAGAGCACATCTCAGCAAAGTTCCTGTATCTTCCCGCTGACAGACCTGGCAGAGCTTCGGAGGCATGTGAGAACGGAACAAGTGGGGCGCAACCGGGCGAGCTGCTTTCCAGACACGATAGGCTCACGGCAGTGCTATAGGAACCTCAATGCGAGTTAGCTATGAACCCAAATCACTTGTCAGGGCGCCTTGAAAAACAGATGCATTAACGACATAAAGCAGACCTAAGGAGTTTTCCACTGACTACTATAATAAGAAACATCAGTCACCTGTTCTTTAAACACATTGCAGGGAGTCGTCAGGTGGGGGGGGAGGGTGACAGTAGGAAATACCCCTCTATCAGAAACCCGACATAGATGGCCATTGTCCCTGTTCACCATAGCATTTTAGGGATTAAACACTAGGCGATCTGAGCCGTATTCTTCTTCAGTCCTGAACCAATCTAAAGTTAAGGCACCTTAAGCTGGTATTTAACATAGCTTCTGGCCCACTTCTTTACCTCTTCGCACAGGGATTCACCCGTTGCAAGCTCATTTCTTTCTTCAAAAGACACATACATTGTTTGTCCTTAAAGGTTAAACAATCCATAAAAATACATTACTTAATATTGCCTGTCTATCTTCACTCTCCTCCTTCTTATATAACCTAACTTAAAAACCTTTGGCTAGCCCTCTAAATGTTAACGAGTGATCTACTCAAACTTACACAATTTCCAAACCATCTAGAGAATGGCGACAATCATACATTAGAATTAGCAGAAGCGACATTTTTGTTTAAATAGACTATAAGAGAATGTGTATAATACAACATAGATATGAATAAAAAGGTCTCGCTACCAAACTATTCTGGCACATAACACTTAAAATACTGAGCGCGCTAATGGTGTTATGCGCATAAACTTCTTTAATGTCCGACAGACACACATTGTACCAAAGTTTGGCGCCGTTGGCGCCAGTTTCTATCTAAAACATCTACAGATACCGACAAAAATGGAGCAAAAAATGTCGAAGGCGAATTCATGTAATTCATAGATGGTCGCCCTAATTGTATTTGTCTTCAGAAGAAACAAGGGATTTATTGCTGCGTGCCTTCTAGGGTAACCTTTGTTTTTGTCCATATTAGATTAGCTACTTCGTGTGTTATTTTTTTTTTAGACGAATCTTCCTTGTAACTATTATTCTTTTGCACGATTTGTATCCATTTTGTTTTGTGGAATCATGAATTGCAATTGCACTATCGCACATAATTTATTAATCAAATAATTTGTGTAATCATTGCACTCATTTAATATTTATATGCACTTGTTTTGGACACGATGGCCTCTACACTTTTATTATTATTATGGATATGTATGTGAATTTTTGAGGAGGATTTTCCCTAGCCATTTTATTTGTAATTTTATTGCATTAATATATTGTTGGTACGGTTATTTTATATCAATGTAATGTATTACGCACCTGTCCCATATTCCGTGAATGGACAAAAGACCGTGAATGAATAAACAAGAATGTAGCATTAACTTAACATTATTCCCCTAATTGATCGATATATAAGTGTAAAACTCAAAAGAATTTTAATTTGGAGTTGGTTTTAACAGTAAGCGATATTATTCATTGTAGATATCTCTTAAAGGCTCTTGTGTATTTATCTTTTCCATTTTGCCATCAAACTAATTCCATATGGAAACTAAGAAGACTATATCCTCAAAGTAACCAATATAATAGGACAAATCTGTCAAAGCGTCACAGCTCCATTTGAGCAGAATTAATGACAAAAATGTCTAACACAGGTCCTTAGAAATAGACCTTAATATATTATCAGATGTGCTAACAATTAATATAACTATGGAGCAGTATATTCTAAATTAATGTATTTTGCAATTATGTAGTAATTTGCGTGTATTTTTATACTGTTTTGATTATTATACAACCTCTGTTCTTTGGATAAACTAAGCAATTTGGTCATACAGGTTATCTATTCGTTATATAGTCTCTTCAGAATTTAGTCAACATTACATTGTAAATTAGTCGGGTGTAATACAGCCATTTCTATAGAGCAGATACATTTACATCTATATGATGTGAATAAGATTAACAGTGTAGGGTGCATTAAACCCAGAATATAAAATTGAATTTCAGTTATTATATTAGTATGTAAAAAACACGAAGAACAAAAAAAAAAGATTACTGTAGATACCATCGCTATTGTCTGTTTTTCTCTTAAAATGATTTTTATTAAAAGGATTTCATTCACCTTTTCATCTTTCATAATTGCACTGCAGAAAAATGTAATAGATAAACATTCAAAAGAAAGCCATGAAACTTGTTATGGAAAAGTCTGAGCACAGTCCTAGAAATATCATTAATTCAACACCAGTCCTATTTTTTGCTTTTTTTTGTCCTAAAAATTATCTATGTTCTTTCCAGATCTTACTATGGAATATCAATTAATCCAAGTCATAATGCGTCTGCATCACATCTCCATAGTATTAACAATTATTGTTCAATACTCTGTTTAACAGTCGCAAAGCAAAGATTATGATCATATCTTTTATTTCATTATTCTATGGTAAAAAATATTCACCATTGATGTTTTGCTCAGCAAGACACAAAACTTACACCTACAAACATATCAAAAATATCATAGCTGCAGATACCTCTCTCAAAAAGCTGAGTCAAAATTTTGCTACTGTCCTTATGAGTTTCTGTGGCGTTACAGAATCAGCTTCATACTCACACTCTCACTAATTAGGAGAGCAAGCGTGTTTCTACATGCAGTATCGGCATACCTTCAGCTTAGGGTATTCTTCTGTCTGAGCAGGCGACATGACTCGTGTAGCAGGAAGAGTTTATAAATCTGTAGTGCACCAAGACTACAGACTCATAGATTTTATAAACTTGGTCCTTGACTTAAGTATACAGCTTCTGAGTCTAGAGATAAGACTCAGCATGAGTGACTCATCATGATCAGACTGACTGATGATGGGCTGCTTGAGGATCAATCGAGATAAGAGAAAAACATACAGATGTTGTTGAGGAGCACGTGCATAGAGAAACTGTGTACATCACTACCAAAAGAGAAAATCATCTTTATTCTGCTGTAATCCTTTTTTGTATAAATTTTTCTGTTAAAAATAATTTGCCCTTTTCTGTCAAGATATCCAGTAGTCTCGCCATACGATTTTTCCTAATACGGAAGCAGAACTGACCCATGAGGGTATATTCTGATCCAGGACCTATATTGATTAGTATAAAACTGTAGATAATTATTATAATCTACTTTCTTAAAATTATTCTTACATAATATTTTTATTTTCTTGTACAAATAGGTACCGATCTAGAAAAAATCCTCTCGAATTACAATTCATGGTGAAGGTGATACCCCCAACGGGGTTTTATTTAAGAACTAAGGAATTTTTTGGCACACTCTTCTGTACCCTTCCAAACGAATAAAAAATCATCAATAAAACGTTTATAATATTTTATATTTTCAAAAAAAGGATTATGTTCAGACTATATAAAAACAGATTTTAAACTTACCCATAAACAGGCTGGCAAAGGATGGGGCAACCCTTATCCCCATCGCAGTGCCAACCTGTTTTATGGTAATGGGTGCAGTCATACTAGAAACAATTCTTCTTGAGAATGAACTCCAGTCCTTCCAGAAGAAAAATTTTAAAAAGGCTCAGAAAAGGGGGCTTTCCCCAAACGAAAAAAATGCTCAAACCACTTCAATACCCAAAGAATGTTTTGATATTTGTATAGAGGGCAGTAACATCCGAAAGTGAAAAAAAAAAATTTTGCTGTCAATTAAATCCCCCAAGGTCCTTCAAAAACCCAAACCGAAGTCTTTAAAAAACTCTTAAGACCTACAACAAAGGGTTGTAAATAAAGATCAATAAAATGTGATAAATTTGGGTAACAAAGAATTAACCTCAGAAATGATAGGCGGTGGTTGTTTAAAACATTAATGGACCTTTGGTAAATGATAGAAATGAGGAGTGTTAGGGCTCTTTAGAGTCAAAAAAAGTTTTTCATTTTTATCAATAATGAAGGAATGCAGGTGTGACAACATTGGTGATTAATGGTGAGTGCAGCTTATCCCTACAAAAGACTTATGTTTATTTTATCAATAATGGCTTTTTCCAAGGCTTTCTCCAAAAATTTCTTAAAGAGAGTCTGCAGTTCTTCATATATACTTTCTGATACTATACTATACTATAATAGAAAGTGTCACTTAAAATCTTAAGTGCTTCCCCATTATAAACTGTATAATTTTGTATAATGACTGCTCCTCCTTTACCTGCTCTCCTTTGTTTCTAATGATTTTACTGTTTTAAAGTAATAAAACTGACACTCTATGGGAGTTTTTCTCCAGTGTCTGAGTTTTTTACTACTAAAACTTTGCAAAGCTGTTATCTCTCAGCTTCTCTTCTCTATCATATAACCCTATATATCACAGAGCTCAGCTTCTCTCCTCTATCATATAATTAGAGATGGGCGAATCGATTCTAACGAAGTGGAATTCGTTTAGAATTTCAGGAAAACTTCGGTTCTGAAAGAAGTCGAAGTTTGGGGTACTTCGGGTGAAGGAAGTGTGCTTTTGATTGATAAAATGGCTGCGAGCTAGAGATGGGCGAATTTCCCGAAATTCGTTTCGTTCACTTCGCCGAATTTTCTCGGCAAAAAATAACTTCGTTCCAAATTACTTCGGCACGAATCATTTAAAAAAAACAGCATTTCCGGCTCCACATAGCCTCAGTTCGTAGAACGTTTTCCATGCTTAAAATGCAGGGGAGCTGGTTTGGTCTTCATACAATGTTGTGTTTTAGTATGACACGCCATGACTCCCGCCGTCTTAGAACTCTACACTAAAAAATTCCCTCACAAAGAGGGCAAAACGCCCAAAAAAACTGAAGGGAGAATGAGCCTAAAAAGCTGCGAGCGACAGCGGGAAAAAAACAAGCTGAGGGCTGGGGTGGCAAATCATGAAGAGTGTGGGGTGATGGCGGCAGCCACGCGGCTGAGGTCGGGGTGGCACAATACTTCGGGAGTGGCAAAAACAGGATAGGCCCACAGAGTGGAACAATCACAGTTGAGGTCCGGCGCAGCCACAGCAGCACATGAGGTCAGACAGGGGCACAATACTTTTGGGAGGTGGCAAAAACAGGAGTAGGCCACAGAGGGGGGAAAAGACATAGTTGTAGGCACGGCAGCAGCACATGAGTCAGACAGTGGAAAAAAAAATGACATTCTGGAGGTGGCAAAAACAGGAGTAGGCCACGGGTGGGACAATACACAGTGTGGAGGCCGCAGCAGCCCACCAGCATAGGTCAACGGGGGCACAAAAACAGTGGAAGGTGGGGGGCTATACCAGCCCCGAAAGAAGGTTGTTGGCAGATAGGAAAAAATGTCAGCAGATGTGTGGCATCAGGGGGTGGCGGCATCAGAATAGTGGGGAGGGAGGTAGTTTGAAAACCCCGACCATTTCTCACAGTTTGGGGGAGGCTCATGGGTATGTAGTCTGACGCCTAAGGCATTGGTGTGTGGAAAACCGGCCGATCCACGCCTGATTCACTTGACAAAGGTCAGTCGTTCCACATTTCCCTGGAAAGCGGGTTTCTCCTTGGGCAACGATGGCCCCCGCCGCACTGAACACCCGTCGATGCCACCCCTACTGGCCGGGGAGGGCAGCTTCTCCACTGCAAACCGGCAAGTTCGGCCACACATAGTTTGGTGCCCAGTAGTCTTTTGGGAGGCAGAGGTGTCAAGTACCACCACTACCCCCCACCCGTGACAGTAAAAACCCTCCCCCTTCGGCCTCCCCTCCTTTTGGTCTAGAGGAACCTATGAATTATGTCACGATCCAGAAATATTGCTCTCTGGTTCCCGAACCTTCTCCGCGGGCCCGAACCCCTTCAGTCAATGAGAAAAAAACGGATCCCCTCTGGACAGTCTTATGTATCTAGAATCTCTTTACCGTAAAGGGACATCAGTGGTATCGGCCTCAGGAGTGGGGGAGGAGCAAGTACCCGAGAGAAGCGATTAAGGGAATGGACCGGTTTTAGCAGGGTGGACATGGAAGGAGTTCGGGGACCCTCATAGTGGATGGTTGGAGGGGAAGGCGGAGCTTGTATGCTACTGGGTAAATGCGCTTGAGCACCTCGAATGGACCAGGAAACCGGGGGACCCAGCTTATAGCTGGGTATCTTGAAACGTATATATTTAGCGACAAAACCACACATTGTCACCTGGTGAGAATGTTGGAGGAGGTCTTCGCTTTTTGTTGGGCTTGAGCCTTGGTGCGGGCGGAGGCCAGGAGTAGCGAAATGGAGGCTGTTTCCAGATAGCTGTCTGGTCCTGGACCAGCTTTCCACAGAAGGGACCTCCGAGGGCACAGAAAGGGGGGAGGGTGGGCGGGGATGTCGCCATAGACAATAAAGAAACGAGCGAGCACCAGCAGGCTCCGAGGTCCAATGAGTTATACTAAAACTCGGCCCAGGACAACTAGCTGGTGCAATCATCCTGTCGCGCGGAGACAAAGTGGTGCAGGTAGCAACCTAGGGTCTTGTTTACTCTCTCTACCTGCCTTTGGGACTGGGGGTGGTAGGCTGAAGAAAGTCCCAGTTTCATTTGTAGTTGGTTACAGACGAAGCGCCAGAATCTGGAGACAAAATTGAACGACACGGTCCGACACTATGTGCTGAGGGAGCCCATGCAGCCGAAAAATTTGAAGAAAAAATAGACTGGCAAGGCGAGGAGGCTGAGGGTAGGGCCCGGCAGAGGTTAAGTGGGACATCTTTGAACCGGTCTGTAAACCACCCAGATCACGGTGTTGCCAGCGGAAGGGAGGGAGATCGTGATAAAATCACATGGCACATGGGTCAAGGACAGCTGTGTATAGGTAGAGGCAGGAGCAGACCTGCGGTTTGAGACGTGGAGCCTTGTTTCGGGCACAGGAAGCGCAGGCTCCTCCAAGAACTCACGAACATCATGGGCTAGGCTCGGCACCGTAGGAATCGAGAGTGAGGAGACAGCGACCCTTTGCACTCCTGGCGTGCCGCACCATACGGAGCAATGACCCCATGACAATATCCTTCCGAAGAGCGGAGACAGACGTATGTTCTTTGCCGGGGGGAATGCGTTGATTGATCTATCGGTGCGGCCCGAGTTAAGCCGTTTGGAGGATAATGTGCCGATGGGAGTGGACTCGTCCCCAGTAACATCAGAAGCACGGGAGAGAGCGTCGGGCATTGACATTTCGTTCCGCAGGGCGAAAATGAATGAGAAAAAATTATAACCGGGAGTAGAAGAGAGACCAACGAGGCCTGGCGTGGATTTAAGCCGTTGGGCAGTCTGGAGATCAGCAGATTTTTATGGTCGGGTATAGATGTGACGGGTGACGAGCCCTCCAAGAGATATCTCATTCTTCCAGTGCCAGCTTGATGGCCAGCATTCCCGGTGCCATGAGTAGTTTCTTTCAGCAGAGGAAAAACTTTTAGAAAAGGACCCGCAAGAGAGGGTCTTGCCTTTGGGCCTTTCTGGGATAGTATGGACCCGGCCCCACGAGGAGGCGTCGACCCTCGAGAAAAATGGTTGTTCAGTATCTAGCCGAGAGAGCAACTGGCGCAGAGGCGAAGGCAAATTTTAACTTAGAGAAGGCTTCCCCTCATGCCGCTGGTGGCCAGAGCTTAGGATTTGCGTACTTCTTGTTAAAAAGTCCACTATGGGGTACCAGCGAGGAAAAATGTGGTATTAAATTTGCACTGTATAGTTAGCGAACCCCAGGATCTTTGTATGGGCTCAGGAGACCAGGGGCGCGGCCACTGTAAGACGGCAGACAACTTGCGGGGTCCATCTGTAGGCCCTGTCAGAAATGATGTAGCCGAGGGAATGGTTGAGCCTCCGCCTGATCAAACTGGCACTTCTCAAGTTTGGATAGAGGGCGTTGGCCCTTAGACGTCTGAGGGACCTGGTGCACGTGTACTTGATGGGGATTCAAGGTCGGGGGAGAAAACCAGTATGTCGTCAAGGTGACACAACCACGCTGTGTACAGGAGGCCCGGTGATGTCATGACGAACTCTTGGAAGACGGCCGGGGCATTGCTGAGCCGAAGGGCATGACCCAGGTACTCGAAGTGCCGTCGGGGTGTTGAATGCGGTCATCCATTTCGTCGCCCTCACGTATCCGTATGAGAGTTATAAGCCCCTGCAGGGTCCAGTTTTTAGTAAAGACCTTGCACTCGTAGGTACGGTCAAAAAGACCGTGATCAAGGGCAGTGGATAGAAGTACTTTAACGTGATCTTGTTTTGAGGCTCGATAGTCTATGCAAGGACGCAGGCTTCCCTCCTTCTTAGTCCCAAGAAGAAGAAACCGGCCCCTGCTGGAGAAGGAGGACTTGCGTATAATAATCCCCCTTGGAGATTCTCTTGATATAAGTAGCATAGCCAAAGGTCTCAGGTACCGGACAGGCAGGGTAAACCCTGGCCACGTGGAGGAGACGTCCAGGGGGCAGAAGATTCAAATAGACAGTGTATGGGCGATGGGGCGGCAACGTCCTCAGCTTCGCTTCTCGGAGAAGACATCTGAAAAGGCTTGGTATGGTGCAGGAAGGCCGTCAGGAGGCTTAGACGACCTGAAGAAGCGGTAAGCACCGGGCGAGGTGCCAACAAAACAGCGAACTTGACACTCCGAACCCCACATCAGGACTTCGCCCGTCTGCCCAAAATCGAGCACTGGGAGCTGGCGTTGCCAGCGACGGGAGACCCAGGAGAATGACGGGAGGACCGGGTAGTACGCAGAAACGCAAGTCTCTCCTTATGCAGCCCCCTATTTGTAGGACCAGGGGGACTCAGTTCGGGAAACCGAATTTGGATCCTTTGTGAATCTCTCCACTGACGAGGAGATGAGTAGGGGCTTTTCTCCAGGAGGATCACAGGGAGGTTATGCTGGGATCAAGGGGCAGCGTCCAAGAATTTCCGGCAGTCCAGAGTCCAGGAAAGCAGTAGCCTGAAAAACTGGGCACCAGGCCCTGTGCCGACGATCTCGGGCATGTCAGGGAGGAGAGGGCCTTGCTCTCACCTAGGGACGCCTCTCTACGTTTCCTAGGTGCGCCCATTTCCCGGACGCTGAGGGCGGCAGTGGGCAGGATCGGCGGAAATGGTTCTGCACTGCCACAGTTACAGGACAATGATTCCCTCAGTCTTCTGGTTAGCTCAGTTGTAGACCAGTGGGGCCCGATCCACCCTCCATGGCCTCTCGGCGGCAGGTGGCGGGGCACTGAGGTCCGGCCTTTGGAATACGGGGGCCAGACGAGGAAGACGAGGGCGTCTAGCTTGCTCCCGTTCCTACCGAAGTTCCTCCTGGCGTTCCGAGAAATCGGTTGTTCTATTCGAGTGGCCAGGGAGATAAGGGTCACTCAAGGAAGAAGGGAGATCCCGGCGGATAGAGCCTCATTGGCTCGGCTGGAGAGGCCCTTCCTTGAAGGTGGTGAGGGTCAAACGCCGCTTCTATTTCTACGATAAAACTCGGAGGCCAAAGTGCAGAAACGTACGGCATAATCGCCTATCAGATGGAGTCCCTTGCCGCAGATTTAGCAAGGCGGTCTCGGCAGACGAAGCCCGGGATTGGTTTCTTCGAAAACGATTCCTGAACTCGGTGAGGGAATGAAGCCAGGTTAGCTGTGTCCGGATCGTCCCTGTCCTAAAGGGGGGTAGCCCAGGCCAGGGTTTACCCGGAGAGAAGGCTTAGCCACGAACGCCACCTTAGACCGTTCGGAGGGAAATCGGATTGCCCATTTATCAATATGCAGGGGAGCATTGGGTGTAAATCCCTGCAGGCCTTGGAGTCACCTTCGAATTTGGTCGGCATAGAGAGAGGAGCCGTGGACCAGCGGTTGGAGCTGGAACCGGGGGAGCAGCGGGACCACGGAGCGGGTTGTTGCCTTGCTGAGCGGCAACGGAGCTGCTGCATCATGGCGGAGAGATGGCTGAGTGCTGGGCTTGCTGAGCGAGCTGTTGTGACTGCTGAGCCACAATGGCGTTGGAGGTCCAGCGTCAGAGCAGAGGACCTGGGCGGGATCCATGGCCGGTCTTGCTGTTCACGTACCCGGACGTAGAAGTGGATCCACTGGACCACGCAAGCGATGGTGTAAGCCACGGCAGGGACCGGAATCTAAGTAGGTCCTGGTTTTCACCAGAGCCGCCGCAAAGGGGATGGACTTGCTGCGGCGCGGAGTCTACCAGGGTCGTTACCCCTGAGTGACTATGTTGCGGTTGGCCACCCAAGGTATAGTGTGGTGCAGAATCGTTCAGGCTGGCTGTAGTGGGGGACAGGCGAAAGGTCAGGGCAGGCGGCACAGGTTGTGGTCGTGGGACAGGCACAGGTCAGGGCAGGGCGGGCAAGAGGCGTTGTCGAGGAACGGAGCTAATGGTACGGTAACACGGTAAAGTCAGAACCAAGGGCTAGTAAACGCTTTTCACTATTAGGCTGAAATGGCACTAAAGATCCGGCAACAGCCCAGGATGGGCAGGTTTTAAATAAGGGCTGTGGACGGCAATAGACAATTACCGGATGCATGGCCCTTTAAAATTTCGAGTGGCGGCGACGCGCGCGGCCTTTGAGGTCGGTGGACGCGCGCGCGGGAGGCTGAGACTGCAACAGGGCTATAAGTGCTGGCCGGGTAAGTTAGAGAGGTGCCGGGCGGCGGGTGAGCGCGCCCACCGCCCGACATGCGGGCGGCGGTTGCGCTCGTGCGGCTGACCACGGGTGTGCCGCGACCCGGACGGGGGTCGCGGGCCCCACCCGTGACAGAACACAACAAGAGAAAAAATTGTAATTAACCTTCGCTGTGAATTATGCTACAGGAAAATTGTATTTTTTGGCGGTAAAAAAGACGGTTTTTTGGGAGTCACAACAGCAGAAACAACGTTTAATTAACCCTGGTTTAAATTGCGCAAAAGAAGAGCACCCGGAAAACAAGCTTTGTAGCGTGTTACAATTGCGTTTTTTTTCTACCAACCAAAACAAGAGAAAAAATTGTAATTAACCTTTTTCGCTTGTGAATTATGCTACAGGAAAATTGTATTTTTTGGCGGGAAAAAGCCCGGTTTTTTGGGGTTTTCACAACAGCAGCGAAAAAGTTTAAAATTAAACCCCCTGGATGTAAATTGGCAAAAAATTGAGCACCGGAAAAACTACTACTTTTGGTGTTACAATTGGTTTTTTTTCACTACAAACAAGAAAAAAAAAGAAATTTAAACCCTTCGTTTATAAATTTGCTACGGGAAAATTGTATTTTTTGGGGTGAAAAAGACGGTCATTTTTTTCCCACAGCACAAAAAAAAACCTTAATTTAAACCCCTGGTGAAAAATTTGCGCAAAGAATTGGACCCGGAAAAACTAGCTTTGTAGGGTTAAATTGCTGTTTTCTACCAACAAACAAGAGAAAAAATTGTAAAAAAACCTTGTTTGTGAATTTGCTACAGGAAAATTTTATTTTTTGGCGGGAAAAAGACGGTTTTTGGAGTAACAACAGCAGCAAACAACGTTTAAAATAACCCCCTGGATGAAAATTGGTTAAGAATTGAGCAGCCAAAACTATGTTTGTACGTGTTCCAATTGGGTTTTCTACGTGCACAAACCGAGAAAAAATTGTAATTAACCTTCGCTTTGAATATTCAAAAAAAATTGTATTTTTTGGGCGGTAAAAAAGAGGGTTTTTCTTGGAGTCACAAAAAAACAGAAAAACGTTTAAATTAACCCCGGGAGTAAAATTGCGCAAAAGAATGAGCAGCCGGGGAAACTATGTTTGAGCGGTTACAATTGGTGTTTTTACGCTACACAAAAGAGAAAAATTTTAATTTAACCTTGTTTGTGAATTATCTACAGGAAAATTGTTTTTTTTTGGAGGTGAAAAAAAAGGTTTTTTTTTTGTTACCACAGCACAAAAACAACGTTAATTAACCCCCTGGTTTAAAAATGTGCAAAACAATTGGCACCCGGGAAAAATACAGCTTTGTAGGGGTTTTACAATTGCGTGTTTTCTACGCACCAAAAAGAAAAAAATTGTATTAACCTTCGCTTGTGAATTATCTACGGAAAAATTTTATTTTTTGGCGGTGAAAAAAGACGGTCTATTTTTGTCACCACAGCAAAAAAACAAATTTTAAATTAACCCCCGGGGTGAAATTGCGCAAAGAATTGAGCAGGGGGAAACTACTAGTTTGTAGGTGTTACAATTGCGTTTTTTCTACGACACAACAAGAAAAAAAAATTGAAATTAACCTTCTTTTGAATTATGCTACAGGAAAATTTTTTTTTTGGGCGGTGAAAAAGACGGTTTCTTGGAGTCCAACACAGCAAACAACCTTAATTAACCCCTGGATGAAATTTGGAAAAAGAAGGCACCCGGGAAACAATGCTTTTAGCGTTTTCCCAATTGCGTTTTTTTCTACGCTGCAAAACCGGAGAAAAAATTGTAATTAACCTTCGCTTTAAATTTTATGTACAGGAAATTGTATTTTTTGGCTTTGAAAAGACGGTTTCTTGAGTAACAACAGCAGCAAAAAAACGCTTTTTTAAAAACCCCTGGAGGAAATTGCAAAAAAAATTTGAGCCCCGGAAAAACTACTAGTTTTTTTGTAGCTGTTACAATTGGTGTTTTCACGCTACACAAAAAAGGGGAAAAAAATTGTAATTAACCTTGCTTGTGAATTATGATACAAAAATTGTATTTTTTGGCGGTGAAAAAGACGGTTTTTGGAGTCAAAAAACACAGCAGAAAAACGCTTTTAAACCCCGGTTGTAAATTTTGGCAAAAATTGAGCCCCCCGGAAATACTAGCTTTGTAGCGTTTTACAATTGGTGTTTTCTACCTACCAACAAAAAAAAAAATTAATTAACCTTGCTTGTGAATTATGCTACAGGAAAATTGTTTTTTTTGGCGTAAAAAAAGAAGGTCTTTTTTTTGTTACCACAGCACAAAAACAAAGTTAATTAACCCCTGGATGAAAATTTGCGCAAAAAAAATTTGACACCCCGGAAATACAAAAGTTTGTAGCTGTTACAATTGCGTGTTTTCTACGCTACAAAAAAGAAAAAAGTGAATTAAACCTTTCCCTTGTGATTTATTACAGGAAAATTGTTTTTTTTTGCGTGAAAAAGACGGTTTTTTGGAGTCCCAACACAGAAAACAACCTTTAAATTTAAACCCCTGGATGTAAATTGTGCAAAAAAATTTGAGCAGGAGAAACTACTAGCTTGTAGGGTTACAATTCCCTGTTTTTCCGCTACACAACAAGAAAAAAAAATTCAATTAAACCTTCGCTTGTGAATTATCACGGGAAAATTGTTTTTTTTTGGCGGTGAAAAAGACGGTTTTTGGAGTCAAAACGGGAGCAGAACAACGTTTAATTTAACCCCCTGGAAAAATTGCGCAAAAGAATTGAGCAGCGGGAAAAATTGCTTTGTAGCGTGTTACTTTGCTTTTTTACTACCTAACAACAAGGAAAAAATTGTAATTACCTTCGTTTGTGAATTTTCTACAGGAAAATTGTATTTTTTGGCAGTGAAAAAGACGGTTTTTTGGGAGCCCAAACAGCGCGAATAACGCTTAATTAACCCCTAGGGTAAATTTGTGCAAAAGAATTGAGCAGCCCAAA
Source organism: Phyllomedusa bahiana (assembly GCA_025379985.1). Lineage (NCBI taxonomy): Eukaryota > Metazoa > Chordata > Amphibia > Anura > Hylidae > Phyllomedusa > Phyllomedusa bahiana. Next base: position 74,663 of record JAODAL010003452.1, read on the forward strand.
AATGAGTGGTTTTTATTATAAAAACGCTGTTTTTTTAAAATGAATAAACGGGAACTGCTTAGATGCCCCTTGGATATTCAATGTGCGTGGGGAAGATACTTTAAACATGTATAGCACTGGCTTCAGACCCAAATACCCAAAAAACAGAAATAGAAATTAAGAAACAGTTTGAGACAAGCTGAGACACCCCACAAAAATCACTGATAAAAATCAGTTCTTCAGTAACAATCGCCCCAGCGCACCCCCCTGATCAGTACAGTGAGAGGGTATAGCCCCCCGCGTCGCCCCGGACTTAATATCGGTGCGTCACAGAATCCCGCCGGTCTCTGAGGCTTCATCTCGCACATGTTATGCGGGTAGCCCTTTTTCCCTCCCAGAGTGTTTTCCCCCCTTTTAGGCCATTTGCTGCAGCCTTTTTAATCAAAACACACTTCTTCACCCCCCCAAAACCCCCCCTTTTCGACTTGTTCAACCTTTTCCTAAAATTTCGCCACTTTTAGCGACCCCCCATCCTACTGGAAAAGGCCTCGGGGAAAAGCCCACCGGGAGGAAAAAGGGGCATAGCCGCGGGACTGTGAGAAGAACAATTAAGCCGGCGGGACGGACTAAACCCCCCATATCAAATCGGGGGGGCCCGGGGTAATCCTCTAAACGATGGGGAAGTCTCCCGGGTTTTGTGGGGTCTCACTAAGAACTGTTTTTTTTATGGATTTTTGGGGTTTTTGGGTTTTTCAGCTTTCTCTCGGGGGGAAACTTTTTTCCTTAAAGTTCTATTTCTATTTTTTGGGGTATGGGATTAATCCAGTTTTGTCCCTGCAGCCATTTTACATTTCATTTTCCGTGGAAAATCAACCCATTCCTTTTTATTCTTTTTAAAAAACACTTTTTAAAATACAAACTATTTATTTTGGTGTCAATTCTTTGCCCAATTTACATCCAGGGGGTTAATTAACGTTGTTTTGCTGGTGTGCTGCCCCAGAAACCGTCTTTTCAACCCCAAAATTTACATTTTTCCTGTGGGAACACAAGCAAAAGGTTATTAAAATTTTTATCTCTTGTTGTGTGGTAGAAAAACACGAAATTTTGTAACACGCTACAAAGTACTAGTTTGGGGTTGTAATTTTTTTCCCAATTTAATAGGGGTTATTAAGCGTTGTTTTGCGGGTGTGTGACCCAAGAAACCGTATTTTAACCCCAAAATTTTTAATTTTTTCTGTGCACAATTCACAAGCGGGGTTAATTACAATTTTACTCTTGTTGTTGGCGTAGAAAACACGCAAATGAAACACGTCCCAAGTATGTTTGTGGTGGCCCAATTTTTTGGGCGCTTTTAACCCAGGTTAATTAAGCGTTGTTTTGTGGGTGCTGACCCAAAAACCGTTTTTTTTTAAACGCCAAAATATATACTTTTTTCCTGTAGCAAATTCACAACGAAGGTTAATTACAATTTTATTCTTGTTGTTTTGGGTAGAAAAACGCAATGAAAACACTTCAAAGTACTAGTTTGTGGTTTTAATTTTTTTGGGCCAATTTTAATCCAGGGGGTTAATTAAGCGTTGTTTTGGGGGCTGACCCAAGAAACCGCATTTTAACGAAAAATTTATATACTTTTTTCTGAGCAAATTCACAACGAAGGTTTAATTACAATTTTATCTTTTGTTGTTGGGTAGAAAACACGTTTGAAACCCGCTACAAAGTTTAAAGTTTTTTGGGGTTGCTAAATTTTTTTGCGCAATTTTACATCCAGGGGTTAATTAGCGTTGTTTTGCGGGTGTCTGACCCAAGAAACCCCCTTTTTTAACGCCAAAAAAATAATTTTTCCCTGTAGCATAATTCACAAGCAAAGGGTTTAAATTTACAATTTTATCTTTTGTTGTGTGGGTAAAAAACACGAAAAAGTAACACGCTACAAAGCCTAGTTTGTGGTTGCTCATTTTTTTTGCTCAATTTACATCCTGGGTTTAATTATGCTTTGTTTTGCTGGTGGCGCCCCCAAAGAAAACTTTTTTTAAACCCCCAAATATATAAATTTTTCTGTAGCATAATTAAACGGGGTTTAAATTTTAAAATTTTACTTTTTGTTGTGGGCGTGAAAAACGAAATGTAACACGTCAAAGCTACTATTTGTGGTTGTCAATTCTTTTGCCTTTTTAATCCAGGGGTTTTTAAACTTGTTTTGCTGGGGCTGACCCAAAAAACGTCATTTTCACGCCAAAATATACATTTTTCCTGTAGCATAATTCAAAAAGCGAAGGTTTTAAAAATTTTTTATTGTTGTGTGGCGTGGGGAAAAACGAAATTGTAACACCTACAAAGCACTGTTTGGGGGGTTGTCAATTCTTTTGGAAAATTTTCATCCGGGGTTATAAGGTGTTTTCTGGTGTGTGACCCAAGGAACCCCAAATTTTTCAACGCCAAATAATACTTTTTTTTCCTGTAGTAATTCAAACAAGGTTTAATTACAATTTTTCTTTGTTGGGGAGGCGTAAAAACCCGCAATAGAACACGCTACAAAGCTACATTTTTTGGGTTGCTCAATTCTTTTGCGCAATTTTACATCCGGGGGATTAATTAAGCGTTTTTTGCTGGTGTGCTGCCCCCAAAAAACCGTCATTTTAAAACCCCCAAAATATAACTTTTTCCTGTAGCTAATTAAAAAGCAAAGGGTTAATCCCCAAATTTTACTCTTTTGTGTGGAGAAAAACACGCAATTTGTAACACGTTTAAAAGTACGGTTTGTGGTTGCTCAATTCTTTTGCGCAATTTACACCCAGGGGTTCTTGTTTTTTTTGTGGGGGGTGCTTGCCCCAGAAACCGTCATTTTTCAACGCCAAAATAATAAATTTTTCCTGTACAAAAATTTAAAAGTAAAGGTTTAAATTTACATTTTACTCTTTTGTGGGGGGCGAGAAAACAAAATTGTAACACCTACAAAGAAATGTTTTTGGTTGTAAATTTCTTTTGGCCCCAATTTTACTCCAGGGGTTAATTAAGTTTGTTTTGGGGGTGTGTGCCCCCAAAGAAACCGCATTTTCAACCCCAAAAATATAAAATTTTTTCCCTGTAGCTTTAATTCACAAACAAAGGTTAATTACAATTTTTTCTTGGTTGTGTGGCAAAAAAAACACGCAATTTACAAAGCTACTATTTTTTGGGTTTGCTCAATTCTTTTGCGCAATTTATATCCGGGGGTTTTAATTAGCGTTGTTTTGTGGGGGTGCTGACCCAAGAAACCTCATTTTCAACCCCAAAATATATACTTTTTTCCTTTTTCATATTCACAAGCAAGGTTAATTTACAATTTTATCTCTGTTGTGTGGCGAGAAAACAGCAATTGTAACACGCTCAAAGTACTATTTTTGTGGTTGCTCAATTCTTTTGCGCAATTTTACCCCGGGGGGTTAATTAAGCTTTGTTTTGTGGTTTTCCCCCCAAAAGAACCGTCTTTTTTCAACCCAAAATATTACATTTTCTTTGCAAATTCACAAGCAAAGGTTTAAATTTACAATTTTTCTCTTGTTGTGGGGCGCGAAAAACACGCAATTGTAAACTACAAAGCAAACATTTTGTGGTGGCCCAATTTTTGCGCAATTCATCAGGGGTTTAATTTAAGGTTGTTTTGAGTTGTCCCCCAAAAAAAACGTTTTTCACCGCCAAAAAAAAATTCGTAGATAATTCAATAAGGGGTTTAATTAAATTTTTCCTTTTTTTCAAAAAAAATACACAATTTTTAAAAACCCCCTACAAGTCAATTTTTTTCCCCCATTTTTGGGGGCCAATTTACCAAAGGGTTTCCCCAATTTAGGGGGTTTTTCTTTCTAAAAAGGGTTTTTTATAATTTAAATTCTTCATAAAAGGCCCCCCCCCCGCCCCCCCCCCCCCCCCCCCCCCCCCCCCCCCCCCCCCCCCCCCCCTGTAATTTTTTGAACAAACAGTATGTCAGACAGGAAAGGGGGCAGGGGTCCACCTCCCCAGTGGCAGTGGCACAAAATTCCGGAAAAGGGGGCCCGGTCGCGCACGCAAGGGAGTCGGCCCGGGGGGCACTCGGTTGACCCAACTGCCGCTGATCAGGGCCCTTTTTCTAGAACCCAAAGGGTTTTGATTTTGGTTGATAGGTCATCCACTTCCTCCCCGATGCTCTGACAACCCCAGCAAAAGTCGGTGGGAACGTCAGGACACAAAAACCTATTGGCATGGCCCCGGGGGGGGTCGCAGCCCTCACCTTCCTCAAAACCCCTATGTCCCCTCCGTTCCCTCACCAAGTCTACTAGTGGTTTTGGGGTCGCGCCACTATAACGAGGATGAACAATTTGAGGGGGGGCAGTCAGCGCACTTGGCAGTGAAGAAAAGGGCCAATTTCCCCCTTTCTTGCGTGGCGGCAAGTATAGATGTTGAGATTGGATGGGGGTCATGTTGTGAGGGTCACCTCTGCATACCAAACCGGGATGAGGACAGCATGAGATAAAAACACAAATAGATATAATGTCCCGAACCCATTTGGGACCGGGGTGGGGAAAGGGGCTTCATCACGTCGGGGAAAAAGGGGGATCAGCTTGCGCGTCGGCGGGGCGCAGCCAGAAAGGGTCGTGTGGCGTGAGTCAGCAGGATAGCACCAGTGTGAGGTCGGAGAAGGGGCCCACTGGGTAAAAAAACCCCTTCGCGGCCAAAAAAGTAGGGGCACAGGGGCTCAGCGAGGCAGTGGCGGCAGTATCACCAGTGGGAGCGTTGGCGGTAAAACCCGTTCTCGGCGGTGTAGCAGTTTTTTTGCTAAGACCCCGGGGGACCCGAAAGGGTTTTTAATATTGAATCTGTAAGCAGAAAGGAAGCGTTGGCCCAGGGAGTAAGTTGGCCCCACGGCCGCGTCAAACAGCAGCGTCACCACCCGGGGCCTGGGGAAAACGTGGCTCAGAGTGGTGGTCCTCCTCCCGCCCCAGCAACAGCGCAGCCCCCGCCGTGGCACGCTGCCATTGCAGCCAGCAAGGTCCCCACCTCTCAAAGGGAGCTGTTTCTTTTTGACATCATCTCCCCCGGTCCGCTCCTCGCTATCATGGCGCCGCAGTCGTTCAGCGGGCGATTGCAAAGAAAACATTTTGCGTCCAAAAAACCCCCCAAAGGTGCGCAGCGACCGGCCCTGTCCAAGTTTTTGGTACTGCAGTCCCCCCCTTTCCAAAAGGTGGACTCTGCACCATTCAGAGAACTAAGGGGTTATGCCGAGCCCGAGATGAGGGGTTAAAAGTTCAAGCAGTACATTCTTTTCCAAAAAGCCGTTACCAGCAATTCATAAATATGTTAGAACAGAAGGATGGGCCAGTCCTTAAGCTTATCGGCAGTTTTTGTTCCAAAGGTTGCACGGCTGCACGGACCGTCTGGTAGCTACTGTATAGACTACAGTCAGGGCCAGTAATGTTCCTTTACGGCCCACTGCGTGAATGTGCTTTTACGGCCCAGGGACACCTAACAACTTGACAGGGAGGGACGCCGCTTTTCTCATCCACAGTTGTCAAAACTGCTGCTCCTTGCGCCAATGTCCGCCTTCATCCACCACCACACCCAATCTCAGCATCCACAAGTACTGCTCATCATACCACCATGTGTAGGGGCCACAGCAAGGCTTCACGCAGTTCTAACAACCTGGCTGTGCCTCGCCCTGCCGAACCGAGAGTAACAACAGGCGGTGGAACTGCTCGTATGTTCATGCAGCAAGATATCGATCTGTTGTGGCACTTCTCCGCGCCCACTGCAAATCGGAACCATCGGTGTACGGGACAATGGGAGCGAAAATGGTAGTCGGCGCTGAAAACGAGGAGGGATGGTCCATGCGCCCTGCAATGGCGCACGTGTTCAATATGGTTGTGAAACAGGTTCCTGAAGTCTTCCACCGTTCTCAGAAGAAACATTCTGAACAAAATGGCAGGAAACTGTGCATGCATCTTTATCATTCTCGTAACAAAAGCCAGGAAACACCCTCTCGAATTGCACAGCGGCAGAAACAGAACGCCCTCCACCAACACACTGTTATGCGATGTTTCCACCCAGCTGGAATTTCCAGGCCTGAACATGTTGGGACCGACTTGTTATGAACAGAGAAAGCGCATTACACGATTTTTTGATGAGATCCTGGCAGACAGAAGTACTCCCTGTGTAACTTTGATGTCAGCCTCTAGTGGCAGCTCATGCGTGAAAACCTGCCGTTTGCTTCGAGGCTCATTCGAGGAGGCGAACGTGTATTTGTCAGTCGCAGGGACTACGCGGGATGAATAAACACATCATTCCAGACTGCTTCTTGTCCTGGAAACAGATGCTGAAAGAATACTGTCTGGGCAGGGGAACGGAGACGTGGCGATACATCTAGTGGCCACATGAGTGCGGTGGGGACCTGAATATGGAGGGAGGAGGAGGAAGGACATGGGCAGAAGATTGTATGGTGAAATGAGTGGATTTTATATACCCAGGTGACAACGAGAGGAGCAGTGTAGGAGGTGGATGGAGATGAGGGGGGACGACGAGGGCAGATGACCCCAAGGCACGTGGCAGTATACAGTGGATATGGAGGCAGGGAGCCCTCGGAGTCACTTGTGCAGATGGGCCCCGCAGCATGCTTATTTGCCTGGCTCGTGATCACCAGCCGTATAGTCAGATCCGAAGAGGGGATGGACTTCTGGATCCTCAACCCTATTGGGGACCTCGCTACGGTCCAAAAATGGAGCCTTTTTACCCAGCTATTGGAGAGGGGAGGACCAAAACTCCAAATACTATAGGGACAATATCTCCGTAATCAGTTGGGCCGTGCCTATGTGCGGCATCGTCCCTCCTATGACATGGGTGCGGACCGGGGATTCCTCAGCATCTCGTACTACTGCCACGGCCCTGCTGGGGGAAGGTGGGGGGGGGGGGGTAGGAGCCGTACCAGCGCCAAAAGCAGTAACTAAGTCTGGAGTCACTGATGAGCAGCTGCCTTCACCCGCCTAGTGAGGAGGGTCAGTCGCCAGCTGGCGCAGCAAGGATCTGGAGCCAAGTCCTGAAACCAATGGTGGTGGCCTACTTGGACAGCACTCTGCCACCCCAGTTAGAAGGATCCGCCTGGAAACTACTGGGAGCCAAACTGGAACATGTGGTGGCCGCAAAATTGCCGAGTTTGCAGTGGAGAAAGAAAGCAGTCACTTACCGGCACAGTCAAGTGTGGCTTCAGAGCGGGTGTTCAGTGCGGCCACGTGGGCACCGATCGATCACCCAAAGGAGGAACCCGCTTGTCCACGGGGTAAATGTGGAAACGATCTGACTTTGTCAAGGATGAATCAGGGCATGGATCTGCCAGGATTTCCACCTACACCAATGCCTTAGGCGTCAGTTCTTACATCAGCATGACGCCTCAACCCAAACGTGAGAAATGAGTTGAGTTCAAACTACCCGCCTCAGCCTACTATTCTGATGCGCACCAGCCTGGATGCACCACATCTTCTGACAGTTTCCTCCATCTGCCCAACCAACATATTTTCACCAGGGATTGGTATGCCACCCCCTCCACAACTCTGTCTGAGTTGGCCACTGTCTGACCTCTTGCTGCTGCTGTGGCTGCTGCCGTGACCTCCACACCTTGTGTCATTGTCCCCACTCTGTGGCCTACTCACTCTCTTGTTTTTTGCACCTCCAGCAATGTCTTGTGGCCACTGCCTGACCTCATGCTGCTGCTGATGGCTGCTTGAGTGACACTCCACCAAGTGTCAGTTGTCCCACTCCTGTGGGCCTACTCTGTTTTTTGCACACCTTACAGTAATGTCATTGTGCCACTGTTATGACATCATGATGTGCTGTGTCTGCTTCCCCCCGCCCCCCCGTCGACCCTCCACCACCTGTTCATCCCCGCGGCTCCCCCCTCGCACCCTCATAGCGAGGCAGCGAGCTACAGAACACGTCACGAACATGCTGTGGATGCTAGCGTGGCGCTGACCTACACACTGTGTCATTGTCCCATATTTTGGCCTACTCCCTGTTTTCCACTCAGATGTCATTGTGCCACTGCCTGATCCTCATGCTTTTTTTTTTGGCTGTATTGGCTGTGGCTGCGCGTGACCTCCACACTGTGTCATATGTGCCACTGTAGGACTCTCATGCTGTGCTGTGGCTGCTGCCGTGACCTACACACTGTCAATGTGCCACTGTCTGGACCTCATGCTGCTGCTTGTGGCTGCTGCAGTGACCTCCAAACTGTGTCATTGTGCACTGTCTGACTCATGCTGTACCTGCTTGTGGCACTGCTGCATGACCTACCCCACTGTGTCATTGTTCCCACTCTGGGCCTAATCCTGTTTTTTGACACTCCAAATGTGATTGTGCACTGTCTGACCTCATGCTGCTGCTGCCGTGACCTACAACACTGTGGTCATTGTGCACTGTTCTGACAATCATGCTGATGATGTGGATGCTGCAGTGACCTCCCACACTGTGTCATTGTGCCACCCCGTCTGACCTATGTTGTCTTTACTGCCTTGTGGCTGCGGCTGTGTCCATACACACTGTTGTATTGTCCCCTCTGTATGACCTCATGCTGCTGCTGTGGCTGTTGACAGTTGACATACACACTCTGTGCATTGTGCACTGACTGGTCCTCATGCTGCTTGCTTGCGTTGACCTTACACTGTGTCATTGTCCCACTATGTGACCTTTCCGGTTTTTGCCAGCCTCCGAATGTTCATTGTGCCACTGTCTGACTTCATGCTGCTGTGGCTAGCGCGTCACCTCCCACTCTGTTAACTAATGTTGCCACCTGAGCCCCTCAAGCATGTTTTTTTTCCAGCTGTCGGATGGCATGCTTTATCAGGCAACATTTCCCCGCTTCGTTTTTTTGGTCAGTTTTGCCCCCTTTTTGTGCCCCGGGTATTTTATAGTGAAGCGATTTTAAAACGGCGGCAGTCATGTGGGCAACTAAAAACAACTTGTATGAAAACCAAACCAGCTCCTTCTGATATTTTAAATGGCAAAACTTTACAGCCCTGCAGGCTCTGTGCAGCTGGGAAATAGCTTTTTTAAAATGATTCGTGCCGAAGTAATTCGGAACAAAGTTATTTTTTGCCGAGAAATTCGGCGAAGTGAACGAAACGAATTTCGGGAAATTCGCCCATCTCTACATATAATCCTATATATCACAGAGCTCAGATTCTCTCCCCTATCATATAACGCTATATATCACAGAGCTCAGCTTCTCCCTCTGTCAAATAACCCTATATATCACAGAGCTCGACTTCTCTCCTCTATCATATAATCCTATATCACAGAGCTCAGCTTCTCTCCTTTATCATATAACCCTATATATCACAGAGCTCAGCTTCTCTCCTTTATCATATAACCCTATATATCACAGAACTCAGCTTCACTCCTCTATCATATAACCCTATATATAACAGAGCTCGGCTTCTCTCCTCTATCATATAATCCTATATCATAGAGCTCAGCTTCCCTCCTCTATCATAGAACCCTATATATCACAGAGCTCAGCTCCTCTATCATATACCCCTATATATCACAGAACTCAGCTTCTCTCCTCTATCATATAATCCTATATATCACAGAGCGCAGCTATTCTCTATCATATAACCCTATATATCACAGAGCTCAGCTCCACTCCTCTATCCTATAAACCTATATATACAGCTTTGTGTCTGCTTCTGGCGTACCAATTGCAGACTACAGTAGAGGTATAACTAGCGCTCGTGAAAAAACCTTTCTGTTCGTTTTATGGAAAGAATCAAATTCTCATCGATATTATGAGAATTTTTTATTTTTAAAAAAAAACAAAAAAAACACAGCAATATAAAATCAAGTTTAAAAGATAACCTCTACGCGTTTCGCACGCCTCCTCGCGCGCTTCCTCAGGAGTTTGTACATATCAGAGTTTGCATCCTATCTTTATAGTCCTTATGAAACCCTCCCTTACATTAGTTCCAACCAATCCTATCCCATAACAAACGTATACATAACATAAACAACCTTGATCACATAGCACATCGATAAAAACATTCTACTTTCCATGAACCAATAATCATATTTTACAAAGTGCACCATGCAAACTTTTACTCACATGTTTAGATAGGATGCGATTCTGCACTTCTTTCCGCAGTAACTTGCCAGGTTACCGGCATCTTGCCGGAGGCGGAAGTCCACGTCAGAAAAAGGGCATCCGCACGATCACTGTCCGCACTCCGGCTCGTACCGCGCATGCTCTATGCCAGTACTTCGCCAGAGCTACTGGAGAGTGTCGCGCTAGATTCCTTTTAACACATTTAAATGTGCAGAGCAAATAAATAAATAAGATATCAGTTTTCATTAAAACTAAGTTAAAAGAACCCTATATTGCAACTAGATAAAAACATAAATATAAGTATACTAATTAAAATATGCTAAGTGAAACCTATTGTATCACTTCTTGAGCCTCGTTCAATCCTGCGGGCTCAACGTATTCAATTTAAAAATCCAGTAGATTTCTTTGTTGATCAAGGCCTGGAGTCTATCCGAATGGTTCTCCGAAATGAAATCTATTGGCTGCACCTTCAGATGATAATCATTATTCGCACTCGAGTGATGGAGAATTGTTTAAAAACAATTTTATAACTACCTACTCTACACAACACTCGGAAGTACACTCGATCCTTAAAAAACATTGGGGGATCTTACGCTTGGACCCTGTTATTAAAGATCAAATCCCCCTTAGACCAAAAATAACGTACAGGAGGGCTAAAACCTTAAGGAACATCGTTGCCCCATCACGACAGAGAAATAGTGATCAATTGAAGTCGCATAATAATAACAAAGAAAAAGAACAAGGGGGAGGAGTTAAAAAGTGCAGGTACCCCACGTGCAAGTGTTGTAGTATGTTGCAGGAAGGGATAGAATTTGTATCCACCTCTACAAGGGAGAAATTTAAGATTAAAAGTCATCTTAACTGTAGATCAACATATGTGGTTTATCTCATCACTTGTAGCTGTCTGAAACAGTACGTTGGGAGAACGACCACCAAACTCTCCCAACGGATGAATAACCACAGATTTAGTATAAATAAGAATAACAAGTTATATAGTCTCCCCAGGCATGTGTTAGAAGAACATGCGAATAATGATTATCATCTGAAGGTGCAGCCAATAGATTTCATTTCGGAGAACCATTCGGATAGACTCCAGGCCTTGATCAACAAAGAAATTTACTGGATTTTTAAATTGAATACGTTGAGCCCAGCAGGATTGAACGAGGCTCAAGAAGTGATACAATAGTTTTAACTTAGCATATTTTAAGTAGTATACTTATATTTATGTTTATATCTAGTTGCAATATAGGGTTCTTTTAACTTAGTTTTAATGAATACTGATATCTTATTTATTTATGTGTTCTGCACCTTTAAATGTGTTAAAAGGAATCTGGCGCGACACTCTCCAGTAGCTCTGGCGAAGTACTGGCATAGAGCATGCGCGGTACGAGCCGGAGTGCGGACAGTGATCGCGCGGATGCCCTTCTTCTGACGTGGACTTCCGCTTCCGGCAAGAAGCCGGTAACCTGGCAAGTTGCTGCGGAAAGAAGTGCAGAATCGCATCCTATTTAAATATGTGAGTAAAAGTTTGCATGGTGCACTTTGTAAAATATGATTATTGGTTCATGGAAAGTAGAATGTTTTTATCGATGTGCTATGTGATCAAGGTTGTTTATGTTATGTATACGTTTGTTATGGGATAGGATTGGTTGGAACTAATGTAAGGGAGGGTTTCATAAGGACTATAAAGATAGGATGCAAACTCTGATATGTACAAACTCCTGAGGAAGCGCGCGAGGAGGCGTGCGAAACGCGTAGAGGTTATCTTTTAAACTTGATTTTATATTGCTGTGGTTTTTTTTGTTTTGTTTTGTTTTGTTTTTTTTTTTTAAAATAAAAAATTCTCATAATATCGATGAGAATTTGATTCTTTCCACAAACGAACGGAAAGGTTTTTTCACGAGCGCTAGTTATACCTCTACTGTAGTCTGCAATTGGTACGCCAGAAGCAGACACAAAGCTGTATATATACTATCCTTTTGCCCTGTGGTGTGGAGTGTACGAGTGGATTGGAGGCACTGGCAGCTGATCGTGAAAGTATATCTACATGCAAATTGTATGAGTTGTACCATATCGTGTACAACAAGCTCAGGTGAGCATATATACCTAATATAATATTACTCGCAGTGTAATATACTACACTATATTTGGGCGCCTATTTTGTCTCCGTTTCTTATGTTCCTTGGATCTCTGGTCCTCTTTGAGGCGTAGCGAGAGACGATTGGACACACCATCTTGGTTTATAATATAACCCTATATATCACAGAGCTCAGCTCCTCTCCTCTATCATATAACCCTATATATCACAGAGCTCAGCTTCTCTCTCTACATCATATCCTGCTCTTAAATAGATGAGCAGAAACCACCTGACTGTTTCGCTTTAAGTTTACTATCAAAATGTGGTGGGGCCCATTTCATGTTGCCATGGGGGTCTACAGAATTATAGTTATGCCCCTGCTGCCTAGTTATGTATTTTTCTTACAGAATCAAATCCAGTTAACATCAGTTTGCCTTTGCAGAGTTTGTTTATATATTTATATCAATTGAAATTAAATGCTGTAATTATTAGCAAACCTAAGGTGCTTTCTAACAGTATTCTGCATTGTATAAACCTTGCTACATCACGATATACCAATGAGTTAAACCACATAAACTAGGAAGGTCCAACACGTTTTCAGTTTCATATGAGGTTTCATTTTGTACCCACTTAGGAAATGAATATTGCATTCATTCGTTGTTATTCATACGCAGAAGATGAACCATAGCACTTTTATTTATCCCTAGAGTATTGCATTATTTTAACATTTTGCCACAACAGAGTGTGTTTTCCATCTCAACGTGATGATGCTACAGCTGAAATGGTGTTTTAGCCAAATGACATTCCATCTCTGACTATAAAAGTTTATGGTGCAGATATCTTAGTGATATACACTTCATGAATGAAATGTTTCCTTGTGGTTGAATCGGTTAACCTACTTTTTACATTTTCATTATGAATAACTGAATTATTGTAGTAAGTCACTTTTTCAAGAATTTCCAATATTCAGACTTGTTACATATAACTGGAGTATGTTTTATCGCTACATGAGTAATGAGAGACCATGTGCTTGTATAATTAAGTATAAATGTATTCACTGAGCAGCATAGCAAATAATAACCTAGAGCTCATTGCACCAATTGATTTTCCATCATTACGATATAGTAAAGAAATGATTCAAATTAAAACTCCACCATTACTAACAAACAACAAACCGTCCTAGTTTTATAAACCTCACACCTGTTTTTTCTTAAGTTTTTGTACTGAATCAGCCAATAAATTCACCTCTATTTCCCAGTATAGTTCTTTATATCATAAAACTTTTTTTTCCACTATGCCCAACTGTTTCCAATAGTCGCAGTCAAACCTCGAGTTGTCAATCAAAGAACAGCTTATCAGTCTGAGCTTTTACTTTTCAAGCTTTTGCGCTGTGACTTTTGAAATCTGTCAGCACCCAGTTGATTTTAGCCCTAACAATAAAGTCACACTCAATCTCCACCTAGTAGCTTTAGATTAAATTCTGATGTCATATACGTCATATTTACACAGTTAAAATTCATAACAAAGCAACCCACAGGCAATGGGATGTAATAACTGCAACAGAACCATTTCCTGTCTCCTTTTTTTTCTCACACTAGGTTTTGTGCAGTTTATTAGATGTGAATGTTTTGAAAATGAAATTCGTCTGGCCACAAGCCTGCTAGCCAGGCCTGAGGTTTAGAAGAATTTGCCTAAAAGAATATAAAATTTTAAATGTTTTGGCCACCTAGAGCCCTGAAGTATAAATCCTTTCAATTTATTTTTAATTTCTACCAGAAGAATATCGGCAGCCAGTAAATGGTGTATCCCAGAAAAATGGATCTACAGAAAAAAATCTATACAGATAGATAGAGAATGATAGATAGATAGATATAGATATAGATAGATAGATAGATAGATAGATAGATAGATAGATAGATAGATAGATAGATATGTAGATAAATATATAGATAGGCAACTAGACAGATGAATATATAGCTAGACAGGCAAATAGAAAAAAAGATAAATAGATAGATAGACAGATAAAGTAGACAGATAAGGACTGATAGTTAGGCAGATAGATAGATAGACACATAGATAGATAGATAGATAGATAGATAGATAGAGTAGATAGATAGATAGATAGATAGATAGATAGATAGATAGATGACTGATAGATAAATGATTGCTAGACAGATAAATGAATGATAGGATAGATAGATAGATAGATAGATAGATAGATAGATACATAGATACATAGATAGAATAAATAGATATGTAGATAAACATGTAGCTATTTAGATGATTGATAGATATAAATAGATAGACACAGACAGACAGATAGACAGAGAGTTGATTGATAGACAGATATATGCAGCATAGAAAATAAATGGTTATGATATTTTTGCATAAAATTAACTGTTTTACAAAATATGCAAGTCTTAAAGTCGAACTTTAAGACATCAAGGACTCACTTCAAACGTAATGTAATGTGAACTTTAACCACTGACTACATTTGAAAGATATATCCACCACAGTACTTTAAACACCTAATTTAGCATAGTAACAGCTTCTCTGGCATCTACCCAAGGATAGGAAAATTTTACCAGTCTACTGCAACATCCAATAAATATGCTGTCTGTTTTAAACTTTAAAATCTCCTGCTTTTATAGCTAAACTTCTGGAAATTTAAGCTCTAAATCCCAGATGCTGTAAACATAATTTGACGTGACAGAAAATTCATAAATATGTGTTAAAATATATTTTAAAAATCCCCACAGACTATAGTTGGGATTTAACGACACGTTTAATAATATGCAGTCAATTATGGAAAGGTGACTTAGCCCATAGCTACCAACAGATCTGTGGGGTTGATAATTAAGATTAATTTTAATATATTTCTTTCTCTCTTCTGTAATATAAAAACATGACATATAGAGATGATTGGTGATATAGATGCTGCAAAGACCAAATCCTCATCTCAAAGTTATCTTTGTTTATGGCAATTTTAATTTGTACCAATCTAGGCCTCAAAAACATGATAATATAAAAAAATATGCTACTAGATTGCACTGTGCATGAAAGCACAAATGGCACCACTGAAACTTTGTGTGGTATTGTAATATTCTGTCTAGTACAGTATAGTTTTCGGCACAAGTGTTACAATTGTTTGAGTGTATTTGAATATAGTATGAGAACAGACAAAGAAAATAAGGGCGACATGCATGAAATTTGGCGTTAACACGGCAAATTTCATGCGCGTTATACAGGCATAGAATGTGCCTGATTTATGAATCCGCTATACAGTGGGTCATAAATCAGGCGCATTCCAGCACTAGTAGGACATTTGTGGCTCAGGTATACCACTTTGAAAGTGCTCTACCTGTTCCAACTGTAATGCGCCTGGAAATGCAGTTGCGAAGCAATAAATATGTAGCTTCGCTACGGTTCTAGTGCGCCCCGCCTCCCGCACACCCCCGCGAGATTGGGCACATCACAAAGCGCCACAGGCACAATGTAATGCCCCCAGAGAGGCGTGCGGGAGATATAAAAATGTATGAATGGGGCTGCGTCTGATATCGGGCCAAAAAGACGCCAGATATATGACGCAGCCCGTTCACACATGTCGCCCTAAATGTTACTCTTACTAGTATTTTTCATTGACTTGTAGTTCAGGGATAACTAAGGTACCCATGCAGAACAGTGCATACAATACCTGTACTATAATATCCAGTATACACAGATCTGTTTATTCTAACTTTGCTTTGACTTGTTTGGAAGGAAATTCTAATCATATAGCATCTAATGGAACAGGTCTCCTTGTCTTGCATATGGCAGCACATGGCACTAAAAACTCCTTTAAGGAAAAAGATAATGTCACATAGAAGTTCAAACAACTTCTTAGGCTAAAATTAACATTGTATTAGAGATGTGTACCACAAAACTGCTAATGATTCATAATACGGTTGTGTGCATTGAACCTCATTCAACATTGACTCTTTCTCTACATTTTATTGCATAATTTATTTTCAGAAACACTTAACTGCTCTTTATTCCCTCTTGACGTACCCAAAGATACTGGGGTAAGAAGTTTGTGAGATCAGAGACATTGTTCCTGAATGACAAATCAAATGAGGCACTTAACTTTAGAAAAATGTATGAAAAGGGATTTAAATACAATGTCAACCATTGAACGTCAGTAAAGAGAGCATTTAAACAGATAGGTCCCCTTTGGGGTGCATCCACATGGCAGTGGTAAAATGCCGTCAGATTCTGGTTTAGAATCCGGACGGTATTTTATTATCTTTCAGTGGTTTGGGGGGGATGGTTCTGCCCATGGTTTGCAGATTCGTCCGTTCCCCATAACCATTGAAGTGCACATTTTCTGACCGATAACTGGGTCTAAGAGTGTGCATCCTCCAAGTTTTTTTAAACACCGGCAGCTGAAAAGCCATCTGGCTGAAAATCCGATCAGTGTAGTGTCTTCTAAAGTCTATGGGGATGTCACACGGTTTCCAAATCCACAAACCGTCTGAAAATCTGAGCAATAAACCATAGCGTTTGGATGGACCCTTAATAATTCAGTGTGTTGTTAATGATTAACATTTCATAAAGTATCTGAAATATTGTGATACCTTTCTTTTATTGACAGGTGTAATGGTTTAAGAGTTGCCTCCCAAGCACATATGCCTCCACGTTCAGGCTTGGCGCAGGCTACTCCATTTAGCATGAGTTTTTTCCCTTTAACCTCTGTCCCGGGATCTG
This sequence comes from Phyllomedusa bahiana, assembly GCA_025379985.1. NCBI lineage: Eukaryota > Metazoa > Chordata > Amphibia > Anura > Hylidae > Phyllomedusa > Phyllomedusa bahiana. Next base: position 91,558 of record JAODAL010003452.1, read on the forward strand.
GACCTTGCTTCTGCATATTTCCAGGTTGGTTCCATCTAGTAGTCCCAGATTAGTGGAAGCTAATAGGCAAGAAGTAGTCAGAATCAGTGCAAGGGTCAAAAATTGGGAAGTCAGAACTAGGTGTAAAATCAAAGTCATTTAAAGCTAGGATGTAACCAGGAGAGCAAAGTCAGACTGAGGATCAAGCAGCAAACGGTCAAAAGCAATCCGAAACTAATACCAGAAAATCAGAGAAGGGGTATCTAAAGGGGTAGTCAAACAAGCTGCGTCAAGACACCAAAATAGTATAAAACAGAAAACCAGAGCAACAAGGCACAATAACTGGCAGGGAAGGAATAGACATAACAGGTTTAACCCCTTAACGACCACAAACCGTCTTTTGACGGCTGTGCAGGTCGATCTCCTGCAACGGCACAAAAAGAGGTTGCTGCAGATGGAGGGATTTTTAAGCTTCCAGTGCTGCAGTTGTGCTAGGAACAGAGTTCTATTTAACAGCTCTGCTCCTATAACAGTCTATGCAAATGCCAGGAAGTGGAGGAAACCTCCGATCCCTGGCGCTTAACTCTTTGGTCCGTGACTGCAGCATAATCAAAGGGTATTCCCCTGCTCTGTTGGGTGATCATGACTCCTGGTGACCCGATGGAGTTCGGGGAATGTCTGAACAGTCAGCCCTGGGGACCTAGAGTAGATCCAGGGCTGTCTGTATAGGAAGCCTGTAGTCAGGGCACACTGTGTTCTGCCCTGACTGCTGCCTGTGTCAGTAAGACACATATTGCAATGTATTAGCATACATGAACGTGTCAATAAATTACTAAGTGTAAAAAAAGTGTTAAATAGTTATGCCATCATGGGATTAAAAAAAAGTTAAATACATTTTTTAAAAAGTGTAGAAAAAAATAAAATAATAAAATAAAAATAAATATTAATAAAAAAGTTATTGTGCATACATAATATAAAAAAGCTAAACATAATAGGTATATACATAATTACCTGTAGAATTTATCTAACAGGTTATTTAGTGTGAAGTGAGAATGGTGTAAAAAAAAAAAAAAATTCTGCAGTGATTTATTTGTAAACTTAAACGATGCCCCCCCCCCAAAATAAAACTTCTATCATATAAAACAAGTCCTCATACAACTGTGTCACTTAAAAGATATGTAAAAGTTATGACTGTTAAGGGGCAGTACAACCGGTACTGCTTTACCAGGCCCGGGCGGTCCGTGAAGCCAGGGGGGCCCGCCGCCGGTGGCTGGCTCCGCCCCCTTGCTTCACAGAGGCTATCTCTTAATTCTATGCATGTCTGTGCGCGCATACGATTAAGATGAACGGCAGAGCAGGGAGAGCTGTGTGCTCCCTGCCCCTGCCGTACCTAGCTCTGTAGGCAGCACGGCGGAAGTGACGCCATCGCTCTGCCTGCCGAACTTCCTTTCCTCAGCCCCAAGCCTAAAGCAGCAGGCTTGGGGCCGGGAGCAGATGGAGACACCGGGGGAGCGCAGCAAGGTAAGTACTTAGACACGTTGGGACTGGGGAGCGAGCGGGTGGGCCCTAATACTAGAGGAGGTGGCCCTTATACTATGGAGGGGGCCCTAATATTATGGAGGTGGCCCTAAAACTATGGAGGTGGCCCTAATACTATTGAAGTGGCCCTAATACTATGGAGGTGGCCCTAATACTATGGAGGGGGCCCTAATAGTAGAGGAGGTGGCCCTAAAACTAAAGAGGGGGCCATAATACTATGGAGCTGGCCCTAATACTACGGAGGGGGCCCTAATACTACAGAGGGGGTCCTAAAACTATGGAGGGGGCCCTAATACTATGGAGGGGGCCCTAAAACTACTGAGGGGGCCCTAATTCTACAGAGGGGGCCCTAATACTACAGAGGGGGCCCTAAAACTACAGAGGGGGTCCTTAAACTAGAGGAGGGCGCTCTAAAATTAGAGGAGGGGGCCTAAAACTACAGGGGAGACCGTAAAACTACAGGGGCCCCTAAACTATGGGGGGTGGGCTAAACTGACTACAGGGGAGCTATTCTGCCTACATGGGGCCACTATTCTACCTACAGGGGGCCCTAAGCTACCTACACTGGGCCCTAAGCTACCTACGTCTCCCTAAGCTACCTAGCTACCGCCAGGAGGCCCTGTTTTACCTACATACTGACTGTGGGGCCCTGAATCTACCTGCTTACATAGTGGGGGGCCCATAAGTACCGGTAGTAATTATTGCCATTATGGATGGGGAGTTTGTACATGGGGGAGGGGGCACTCAGTTGGGAAAATTATAAAGTGAGGAGTCTCAGGTGTTTGTGTTGTAAATTCCGCAGGGACTAGTGGTGGATGGAAGAAGTCACCGTGGAATTCTGGACCAAATGGAGAAGGAAAGGGAAGGCGAACGACTCAGACAAGAAGTCACCTAAATGAGGCTCTAAATGTAAGTATACTATTTGCAGAGCACCTGTGTACCTGGAATCTACCACTTTAGGGTCACTATATGGAGGAAATGTTGGTCTTGGTGTAATGGTTTATAATCAGCAACAGTATGGAGGCATTAAGATGTATGGTTATCTTGGAGATATGTACAGATGATGTGATGGTATTATTAGGTGATTGTATATTGTTGTTTTGTGAGTGTTCTTGGTGTACTGGTGTAGTCATCAACACTGGTGGTGCTAGTCAGCACATGGTTGTGATAGGTGGCGATATTATTTAGTATTTGTATATTGTTGCTTGGCAATATTGGTCTGGGTATACTGGTTTGGTCAGTCAATTTTTTCTTTTTGTGGGGTGGCGATGGTTGTGGGCCGGGAGATGAAGAGGGTGGGGGCGAGGGGCGGGGCCGGGAGATGGGGGGGCCCAGATGCTTCAGTTGTATGAGGCCCCAAAATTTCTGATGGCCGCCCTGCATAAATGTAGAATCTATTACTAATGTAAGTCAATTACTTCAACACAGTCTGCTGTTCTCCTCAGCTGAACTGTATCTCCAGGTTTTTGTGCAGCTGTGTGTAGGATTCACTTTTACGTTTTCTTTATCTGAATTGATTTGTAGGTGTCTAGTTACTGTAATTTACACTTAGCACACATTATAACATATTCAAGCTTTAGACCTACAGTTGAAAGCAGAAGTTTACATACACTATATAAAAATACACATATGCATGTTTTTCTCACTATCTGACATGAAAACAGAATAAACCTTACCCGTTTTAGGTCAATAAGGATTACCAATTGATATCCAGAATGTTTGACCCAAGACATACAGTTTAAGGGCAATGCTACAAAATACTAATGAAATGTATGTATTTAGTATGCTTTAACACTTTATTTTATGTTATGTTCCTATGTCTTACAAGTGATGGTTGAAAATGCTTTTACTTTGTCAAACACTGTGAAAACTTATTTTTGGGCATCATGTGCCTTTTGTTTATGTACACGGCCAGTACAGTCCTTAAAAATCATTTAACCAGCTTATGTTGACCTTTAACTTCTTTCACATTCTAGCATTCTGCCTTATTTCTGACCATCTGTTCCAATCATTAGCAACATTTTGTTACAACAGATCTCACAAGTAAATCAGCTGTCATCAGAACATATTGTGACTGTTACTGTTTTGTTTCCACCAAATCAATTGTGTGCTCTGGACATTTGTTGTATTAAAAAAGGAGGGGGGACAACTAACAGAAATGTAGCTACAGCAAAGTTACAAAGGTCTTCCTGCTGCCCAATATCTTGTGCATTACAGCTGAAAAAGTGTGAGTTGTTACGAAATAACAAAATAATAATACGAAAATAATCTTAGAAATAATAATAATCTACTCAGATAAAATAAATTATCTACATCACTAATTTATTCTGTAGATAAAAACTGAATTATATTGTACATTTCAGCGACCAATCAAAACAAATGAGCTTTAATACCAAACCCAGATTAGTTTTATGTGTGAAATGAGTAATAGAATCCATGAACACTGTAGTAATATGAATTCATCTTTTAGGGTATGTTCACATGACGGACTTCTCCTGTCTGTAAAATCCATTGTTTGATCCACAGCAGAAAGCCCAGTAGATACCAAGGATTTCAGCCAAGGATTTTTACTTTACAGATGCGGTATTTGCCTCTGATTTAAATGAAAGTTAGCCCCATTTTAACCCCTTCCTGACAGCCAGTCATAATATTATGGCCCTTCGTTTTCTCCCTGCCTTCCAAGAGCCATAACCTTTTTATTTTTCCAACTTCATAAACACATGAGGGCTTTTATTTTCTAGGATAAGATGAACTTTATCATGGTTTCAAAACACAAAAAAGTGCCACCAGCACATAACCCAAAATAATAATTGAATAAATATACACAGCAACTCACCCTATAACTCACAGGGTTAAAGGGGTTGTCTCGCTACAACGATTGGGTTTTAATTAAAAGATCTTTAAAAAACAAGCAGCTTTGCAATATATGTTCATTACAAATGTCCTACTGATTTTGAGTATCCCTGGTAGTAGGAGTGCATCAGCTCCTCAAATCACTATAGCAGCTGACCTGTTGATTGTTATCTCACTGGCTGCCAGTGCTGGTGACTCATCAGCTTCTCAATACAGGTTGGAGCACAGAGCCCCTCCCGCACAGTATGCTTCTGTAGGGAAGGGAGGGGGAGGGCTCTGATTAACCCTGTGTGTGCCTGCTCCCTCCTGCTCTCTACACAGAGTGAGGAGGGTCGAGATGAGGCTGATCTGTGGTCAGTACGATTTGACAGCAGTGAATTGTGTTACTATAACCATGATGTGTCTGTGGAGCTTTGACTATACTAATAGAACAGATCAAGGGGGCATGTGAACGGTTCATATCCCTCCCTGCTCTGCTGTATTAGTGACACATCGTGATTATAGTAACACACTTCACAGCTGCCCTGTGTCTGTTCTGCCTGGGTTAGTTTGTTATTGCTTGAGATGTCCATGGAGATTTGTATGCTAAGCAGGGGGTATAGGAACACTTGGATCCCCCTTGCTCTGCTATTACATACACAGCTTCACAACCTCGGCCCACCTCATAGACAGCCCTTCCCTGTTTTCTCCCGACTCTGTGGAAAGGGGGAGCCAAAAGACTGGGCCACAGCACAGGCGCGTTTCCAGCAGTGAGCAGCAATCAGGCAGGCCCAAACAGGGGGTTAACCTGGCAAAAACCCCCCTCGCCCTTACCCCTGTTAAAGTTTTTTGCAGTCAGAGGAGGAGAGCTGCCCCGTGGTGGGGGGAGGGGGAAAAGGGGGAGGAAAAAGGGAGCAAAAGACCCCCTGAATTCAAAAATCCTAGCTGCCAACACACTGAGGGGGGTAAAACCCTTGTGAACAACCCCTTTTAAAAAGTGTTAAGTCCAAATTATCCAGAAAGATAGTTATAATTGGGTTGCTGCAAAAAAGTAAAAAAACTTTATTCCATCAAAATAGTGCAACCCATGCCCAGGTCTTTATCCAGCATAAATTTAGGGTGAATCAGCAATTAGTGTAACACCAATCACATTCACATAGACATCACCAATCATTATCCTTGTTTCACAACATATACTTTACAATCAAAATTATTATGATTAGGATCAGCAAGTGTACTCAATAAAAATGAAATAATATTACAAACAATAGTAAATAATCTTGGAATTACCTTACTGAAATATAAATATCATAATGTAAATCTTAAGTGCTGGCGTCTAGTGCACAATATTGTGCATGCAACGGGCTGTACACAACACATGATCAAATACATCCAATCACAGTGTTTAAACCAAACAACAGTAAGATCACCCAGAGAAGTTTTGGCTAGAAAGCATATCCAGCAACACGGCTGCTATGTCTGTGCAGATCTCTACCTATTGGAAGAATGCATCATAATCTCCATGGGAACTGGAACAACAGTGACGCATCTAGTAACCTTAGACTATTTATCTGGTATTAAAAATAGACAGGACTTAAAAAAATTTTTTTTAAATTTAAAAAATCAAAGTGTAAATGCTGGCAACAAAGGTAAAGGTGCCAAAACACACATCATCTCTATATCAGCAATGATGTCTAAAACAGCACTCATAGACAGGACAAGGGTAGTCTCTCACCGGACACAAACACATCGTCATGTCCCCCAGCAAAGACTATAACGTTGATACATTCCTTCAGCCCCCATTTACCTATTCATAGTTTAAGGGGCATTCCCCCACGGCACAATTTTACAGTCGGTTTTAAAGACGGTTTTCGATTTAAAGTGTCTGTAAACCGACTGTCCCCTTTTACTTTATTTTAAAATGGAAAAATCCTCGCATCCCCATGATGGTTTTTCCCGTGGATTTTTTTTAAACCCCCCGCCTGCCCAAAAAAAAAAATTTAGAAAATGTTTATTCTTCCACCCGAAAACCCCCTGAACATTGGGGCAAGGGGAAGGGGCTTAAAACCAAAAAACCGCAACAAAATCCTCCTCCCCCTCCCCAAAAAAAAGCCAAATCCCGGGTCGGGATTTCCCAACTGGTATTTGTCTCTGCCTGTAAACGGACCCTAAGGGCCATTTTAAAATCGGCTTATTTTGGCGGATTAGGTCCCGTTTCCGCGCCGTACTGCGAAAAATACGGCGCAAATCCGCCCCAGTCATTCAGTAATCCCAGTTCTCAAAAGGGGAAATATGGATTCTGTCTCTTCTGGGGCGCTCGAAAAAATACGGCAAGCGGGGAGAAAGTGACATTTTTCATTTTCCCACGGGATACTTTGCTGTGGATAATGGTTGTCTAGGGGCCGGCGAGCTCCTCCCTCCCCTCTACACAGCAGCGGCGTAATTGGGGGCGAAAACCTCCCCCGCAATTCCCCTGCAATAAGCCGTGTGAGTATAGCCTAACAGTTAACAATTAGCAGCTGATACCAGTCTCTTATGAAGCAAGATTACCGAGTAATCCCGGTACATAGTAATTTAGGGGAATTTTCAAAGGGTGTGTTTTTTCCCCGGGTTTTTGACCCCCTTTTTTGTGAAAGCAATGTACACATTAATTGCTTGCCCTTTCCTCAAAAAAATGCGTAAAAAATGCTTAAAAAACGCCCCGGTTAATCACCCATTCTAAAACAGGTTCTCAATACCTCCTGTAAAATTTTTGACGATATTATCGCAAATTTGAAATCGGCACAGTTTTTATGTTTATCGAATTTTTTAGACATGGATAATTTAGGTTAAAATCTGTGCATCATCTATTAATATCGCGCCATTTTCGGCGCTTTTTAAAATTTTGGCGGCCAGCCTCAGCTTCAAAAAGACGGGGTGAGAGTGTGTGTCGACTCTGACGGGATTTTAGGGTTTTGCGTTTGGGGCTGGGAAAAAAAATCCATCCCTTTGTTTTACATAAACACCCCTTCCCTGTTCATGATCTGTCGTCAGCGTCTCATAGCATGGGACGTGCGCTTCCTGTGTCCAAAAGCTCAGAAAAAATTTATTCTATTTCTCCAGAGAAAGCTCTACGTTAGCTTGCCCTTACAATTAGTTAATCAAAATTTGAAATTTTATGTAGTTAGGTAGAAAATTTTAAAGGAGCATCAAAGTGTAAAGTCGGGGGGGGGGGGGCCGCGGGCAAACACAGACAAGCTCTTTAAAGAATACTGGATATGTTCCCCAACTTATTAGCCCCTTGCCTGCAAAAGCTTTTTTATTAACAGTTTTCATGAAATATTTTCCTGGATTTGGGCAGCCTAATTAATTTTAGGTTTTCCCCTCTTTTCTAGTAACTCAGGTCCTTTGTTAGTGCAAAACCCCACTTTTATTTCATTTTAACATTTCAGATAGGTGTTTTTTTTTTAATTTTGCCCATTCCAGCTTGTTGTATACCACCTTACAGTTAAAATTAAAATTCCAGAATTTTGTGTCGCACAGGTTGATGGGTGCCAAAAATACCTTTTATTATCCGAAACATTTCAAATACGTTTTTTTTTCATTTTGGGCACAGTACGCTTTTTTTCATTGAGGCACCTTGCACTTAAATTAAATACAGAAAATTTTGTAGTCCCCAAGGTAAAATTGAAAGGTGCCAAAAATACCTTTTATTATCCGAACATTTCAGTACGTTTTTTTTCATTTTTGGCGCGTAAGCTTTGTTGATAGGCTAACTTTGAGTTAAATGTGAATACAGCAATTTTGAGTACCACAGGGAATTGATATGCCCAAAAAAATACCTTTTTATTATCAATACATTTCGATACGTTTTTTTTTTCACTTTGGCGCATACAGCTTTTTTCATTGAGGAACCTTGCACTAAAATGAGAATACAGCAATTTTTTATCCCCCAAAAGGTGAATTAAAGGGGGTGGGCCAAAAATACCTTTTTATTATCCAAAATTAGTTCAATACGTTTTTTTTTCATTTTTGGGCGGGCCACTTTGTTGATAGAACTTTGCATTAAAAATTGAATACAGCAATTTTGTATACCCAGGTGAATTGAAAGGGCCAAAAATACCTTTTATTATCCAAATTTACTTTTCAGAACTGTTTTTTCACTTTGGCGGGCCCAGCTTTGTTGATAGAGCTATTTTTCACTTACTGTGAATACAGAAATTTTTGGTAGTCCCACGGTAAAATTGAAAGGTGCCAAAAATACCTTTTTTTTATCCAATACATTTAGATACTTTTTTTTTTTCATTTTGGGGGCGATACACTTTTTTGATAGACTACTTTGGCATTAAAAATTGAATACGAATTTTGTAGTCACCACAGGTGAATTGAAAGGTCCCAAAAATACCTTTTAAAATTATCCAATACTTTTCGATACGTGTTTTTTTCACTTTGGCGCATAAGCTTTGTTCATTGGGGATTTTTCATTAAATGTGAATAAGAAAATTTTTTTCCCCACCACGGGAATTAAAAGGTGCCAAAAATACCTTTTTAATATCTATACATTTAGACAGGGGTTTTTTTCCCTTTTGGTCATCAAGTTTGTTGTAGATCTATTTGAATTTAAATTTGAATCCGAACTTTGTAGTCACCACAGGTGTACTGATAGGTCCCAAAAAATACTTTTAATATCCGTATACATTCAGACAGGTTTTTTTTTTTAACTTTTGGTCAGTCAAGCTTTGTTGATAGATTCTTTGCAGAAAATTTTGAACCCCGCAATTTTGTTTTGATTTGGGGATTTGAGAATAGCTGTGATTTCCCATCTTTTAAAAGAACTTTCCAAACCTTTTCCATATTTTTCTAAAATTTTATATTTCTGAACATGGAGCGAAATTAGGTGGTAACGAGCAAAGGGGGGGTAGGGCATGGGGGTAGAGGGACGAGAAAGGTGCTCCCTTCCCGTGTGGCACAAAAACCATGCCACGGATCGTCAGTTGCAGGGCCGCAGCCTTTATCGCTGGGTCAGGGCCCGTGAATATCAGTAACGAACAGCTCCCAAAAGTCCTTTGTGGGTTAAAGCAACCGCATCCAGCATCTTTCTCCCATCCTCCAGTACGGCCCCAAATGCTTCATCACCATCACATCCGTCCAACATGAAGCGCCCAAATTCAACCGTGTACCACCACGTGGATAACCATTTCTGAGACCTTTTGAGACAAAATGCGGTTTTGGGGCAGAATCATGTTAAAAGATCAAGAGGCCCCAAAAAGGGTGATTTTCTCTCTCTGATGCCCAATTAAGATGCCCTCAGAGGAGGAGAAGAAAACCGGTCAATCGGCAAAAATTGGGGGGGTGCAAACGCCTTGCAGTCCCTCTTGCTTGTAGCCCCAGCTCCTGATGCAGAAGTCGGCGACGAAGTCACCTGTTTTTATGATGATGGACGAATTGCATCCAACGTGGTCTTTTCAGAGAATTTCTTGCGAGCGCTTTTATCAGGGGAAAGGGGGAAGACATGGGGAGTGCGTACGGGTCCCCCCCTCAAAAAAGGGGGAAGGGGGGTCGCGAAGTCTGCTGAATATTCCCCAGCCCCGGGCCCGCGGAAAAAACCCCCTCTCACTTATCCGCCCTCAAAAGGTCCAGGCCTCTCAAGCCTGGGGCCCTTTTTTGAGCAAACCTCTGATTCACCCCGCGATTCATATGCCGCCTTTTCCCTAAACCAAGTAGAGGCAAGAACCTTAGGGGGTTAACCAAACCAACTGTCTAGTCAATGCAGCGAATGCATGATTAAAAAGGAGGCAACACTGGCCAAAAAAGGCAAACCGACGCCGGCCTCCAACCACTGTTTTCAAACCCTTGTCTCCGCCCCCCTCCCCCTCCGCCACCACCAAACTTCCTCAGCTGCCCCGTCTCTCAGAGTCATGATCGGGGATCGCCTCCGCTTCAGCCCCACCATCGCCCGGGGCCACCAGCAGCACCAAAACCCTCCTCCCCAAGTTTAAAGACCGCACACCGTTCACTCCCAGTCTGCAGCCACCTTTTGTCTTTCCCGGTTTTGGGAGCAGAAAAAACACTTTAAAAACCCAAAACCACCCAAAACCAAAAACCTAATGTCAGCATTTTTCCCGGCTTTTTGGCCTTGGAAAATTTTTGCCTTTCCGTCTGGGGGACTGATTTTTTCCGCCACGTATGGCCCTTGCCTGCCCCCCAAACCCATCCGGCAGGCATTTTTTTTTGCCGAAAAGCCATCCCTGCCCTGGCCACCCCGTGTCCCTAAAATTTCAAGCGCGTTGTCTGCACTGGGGAATTTTGGAAAAATTTTTTACTTATGGGGGGGGTGCGGATGAATAACAATCACACATGTAAAAAATACCTTTAAAAACTGCAGGGGGGGTGTATGTTGTATGTTTATCACATTAAAAAAAAAAAAGCAAAATGATAATAATGAAAAAATTAAATAAAATTTCCCATAAAAAAAAACATTTTATTTTTTGTGAAAGAATCAAAAAGTGGACCAATTTTGAAGGTTGGAACGAAATTTAATGAACATTTTAAACTTTTTTAAAAAAAAAAAAATGAAAAGGGGGCGTGCAATATTATTTCGGCCCCCTTTTTCCTTTTATGCGAAACTCCTCCAAATTCAGTGAAGTCTCGGAATGATCCCAAAGTTGTCCTAAATGCTGGTTATGATAAATATAATCCCCCGGTTTTAATCAAGTCTCTGTATAAATGCACCTGCTCTGTGAAATCTCAGGGTTCTGTTTAAAGCGTGAAGCACAGAAAAACCAAGGAACACCCCAGAAAGTCCGTATAGTTGTAAAAAAAGTTTAAAAGCTGGATTTGGATACAAAAAATTTCCCCAAACTTTAAACACCCAAAAAGCACTGTTCAAGCGATCATATTGAAATGGGGAAAAGTATCAACCACTACAAATCTACCCCGACCCGGGGCCCCCCCCTCTAAAAAATTCTCTCAAACAAGGGAAGACTGATCAGAGATGCAGCCAAAAGGGGCCCATGATCCACTGAAAGAACTGCAGAGTTACAGCGAGGTGGGGAGAGTCGTCCATAGGACAACAAAAGTTGTACACAGACAAATCTGGCCTTTATGGAAGTTGGCAAGAAAAAAGCCATTTTCAAAGTACCATAAAAAGTCTTGTTTAAAATTTGCACAAGCGCTTGGGAACACCAAACATGTGGAAGAAGGGCCCGCCAGATTTAAACCCAAAAACCAACTTTTTCCCAAAAATGCAAAAGATATGTTTTTCAAAAAAAGCAACAAGTCTCTCACCCTGAAACACCTTCCCCCGTCAAACAGGTGGGGGGCAGATCAGGTTTGGGCCTGTTTTTTTCCAGGGGCAGAGAAGTTTGGTTTTAAATTATGGGGAAAATGGGTGGAGCCAAAAACAGGACCATTTTGGGAAAAAAACCTTTGGATCTGCAAAAGACTTGAGACTGGACAGAGATTTATCTTTCCAACAAGACAAGATCCCAAAATAAAGCAAAATTACAATGGATGGTTCACAAATAAATTTACCAGGTGTTAGGGAAAGGCCAAATCAAATCCCGACCTAAACCAATTGAGAAATGTCTCCATCCAACCTCACTGAGCTCGAGCTGTTTTCCAAGGGGAAAAATGGACAAGAATTTCGTCTTCGAGGCAAAACGATCGAGCAACTTGGGGCTGTAATCGCAGAAAAAGGGGGGCGCTACAAAGTTTTAACTTTAAGGGGGCTGAAAAATTTTGCACGCCCCACTTTTCAGTTTTTTATTTTTTACAAAAATTTAAAATATCCAATTAAAATTTTTTCCCCTTTTCCAATTTGGTTCCCAAATTTTTGTTGAATTTTACAAAAAAATTAAAATTTTTTATCCTTATTTTTGAACCGAAAAATGGCAAAAGGGTAAAAGTTTAAGGGGCCGATACTTTTGCAAGGCCTTTTACAGGGTAAAACAAAAAAATGCTGGTCCAAAAATTTTAGCCTGTGCCTGTAGTCTTTAGCCTGTGCCTGGTGCCTGTAGCTTTTATCATTTTCCTGGTGCCTGTAGGTAAAGTACATTAGTGGTAAATGGCTGATGACCAAAACTTAATGCAGCTAGCCTCACTGCCAATTTCAACCAATAAGAGCACAGCTTTTATTTTCAAAAGCCAAATTTAAAATGTACTTACATAGTGAAAGCCAAATTTAAAATGTACTTACATAGTGTGACATGAGATCGAAACAAGAAAACGTTTTCTGCATGTTGGAATTTGCAAGAACAGAGAAACTTTCAGAATAAATTTGGTAAATGTGTTCTGCATAAACTGCCTTTCATATTGGGTTAAACAATTTGAAACCAAAGGGTGTTTACATCAAGAGGAAAGTCCAGGCTGCCCAAAGACTTCAGTAGATACAATAAACTGGATTTGAGCGGTGTACAAACATAATCCTAGAAAGTCGACCTGGCTGCCACTAACTACCATATCTAACATAAATGTCTGCGTTGTAAACTATATAGGAGCTGAAAACAGATGACAAACTGAAATAGCATGACTTTTGCATTTACCTGCATGGCTGATTGGAAGAGGACAAAATTGATGACTTGCTGTTGTTCAGAGATGATACTACCTTTCACCTCTGGGGGAAGGTCAGTTGCCAAAATATTAGACTTTGGTGCTCAGAAAAATCATGTACCCTTATCAAGCACATGAGGGACTCACCAAAGTAAAAGTGTTCTCTGCTATGAGCTAAGTACAAAGTCTTTGGGTTCATGAAACAGAGGAAGATTTGCCAAACGCAGTCTATCAGCACGATGGTGCACCTCCAAATTTCCATTTGGATGTTTACCAATGTCTGAATGAATCTTTACCAGAACGTTGGATCAGCTGTGCCGGAAACAACAATTCACCAATATGGGGCTGGCCTCTATAATTACCAGATGTAATATTATATTATGGTCTCAGTGTATCTCCCCTCCGGTCACAAAATCTGAACAACCTGAGACAAAGCATCACTCAAACAATGGACCTCATATCCAAGGATTTGTTGTCACCAGACTACTAACTAGACAACTACTATGTCTCCAACTACTTTGAATATTTGTAGTTTAGAGATAATACTTGGATAAATAATGTGTCTTTTCATGGTAATAAATACGTCTTACGTTCTCTCAGTTATGAATTCCGTAGTTAAAATTTTACACCATCCTTTTTGAATAACCCTGTTTTTAAAAACTCAACTCAGAAGGCTCCTCTGGTGGCAGCTTATCTTCCCGAGAACATTTGTCTGGAGGCCACCATAGACATTAGATGACTGGCCAATCACATCCAAATTGGCAAGTCCGGCTGACATTTATCTTATGTGTATGGCCAAGTTAACGAGACCATTCTTTTTCAGCAAAAATGAATAGCTTAGTCTTATAGACTATTAAACCAGACTACTGATAAGACAGGACACCAGATTAGTATCAAATGTGATTAGATTAACACACTGCACAATTATGGCATTTATCTACTCTTAGCACACAAAAAATAAATAGATTTAATTTTCCCCAAAACTTGGACTGTATGGAGTTTGAGTTTCCCACAAAGGAAAAGAAGCTTTCAGTGTGGTTCAGAAGATAATAGATTGAAATAAAAGTTAAGACTGTCTTTCAGTAGACAAGAGTAATGAGAGATCTTGGAGCTTTGAAGCTCTGTAGTTTTATCAGTATCATTCATCCAGATTAGCAAATTACACATTAAGTCATTGATAAAACTATGGATATGAAAACTAAAATGGAAAATCATGTTGGAGAGTAAATAAATAAAAAGTTATATCATGTCTATGAACAGAACTTTTCCAATGCATGTATCAAGTAAAATTTGACATGTGCAAGTATTTCTGCAGAGTCTTTTCCATAAAAGTATTTGCACTACATCAAAACCCAGTGTATAAATGTAATGCATTAATGTGTTCTACTCATTTTGGAAAGGTTCTCCATTTCAGGTGCAAGCACACTTCTCAGATATTATTCACATCACACTCTTAAAGAGTAGTATATTAGCTAAAGACAAGTGTGGTTAGAATGAAAATCTGCATCTTATTATCCTAAAAGCTTAAAAATATTTCCAGTAATTGTATTGAAAACCTGTTTCAGAAACTTGGCTGGCAGAAAGAACCTATTTCTTCCTGGAGAAATTATAGTACCTGACCTCAGCAATTTTCATCCTGCCAAATATCTGGGTCATACATTTCTTATAGAAACTGCTTTAACATTCTCAGAAAAGCCTTTGTGATAATAACTGTATTCCATTTGGACACATTTTGAAAGAGAACTTACAGTAAAATAAAGCTTCTATAATATGCTGTATACAGGTAAATATATTTACGTTTTGTTCAGGCAGCTACTTGATCCTCTTTTTACTTTAGGCAACTACTTACTGGGCGCTGCTTGACTTGGCGATCTGGAACCACAGTACTGCCAAAGGAGGACTGCAGGATATGGAGGAAGAATAAAACAGAAGTCTTCAGCTACCTAGCAACCAGAAACATCAATTGACAAGAGTGGAGGCTCTTCATGACGAGGTGCCGGAACCAGGCAAGGTAAGCAACACATAGATGATGGCATATTGCTAGGATGGGCCACTATTGCACATTTGGTAGGATTTGACTTGTGCCCCTCCTCCAGCCCAATTATGAGAATTAAGTGGCCATAGCACTGTTTTCTATATACAGCAGTGCATCCAGCCACTAGTGTTGATCGATTTAATCGAGATCTGCAAAAATCGAGACGATTTTCCATTTTTATAATTTCGATTTTTCGATCCAATTGTCATTTCCCATTAAAGTCAATGCACAGTGAAAATGGTGTGGTGTGTCAATAGCGATTTTTTACCCGATTTTACCAGAAAAAATCGGAACGATTGAGATCGAGAAACCTGTAAAAATCGACTCGGTCTCGTTTTTTGGAAAATCGATCATCTCTACCAGCCACCAGTTGTGCAGGAAACTGCAGCATAGACAAATTCACCTGAACGGAATGCAGCACTAAATGACTGCTGTGTCCACAATATTCTTAAGATTAGCTGTGGTCCCAAGGGTTAGACCCCGAGTAACTATAAAATGATTACATGTCCTACGAAAATGTCCTCACTTTGCAATGGTAATAACCATTTAAATAACTTGTAGTTTTATTTCATTAATTAAACTTCAGAACATAAAAAAACTAAAGTTTTGTAGAACTGCTTCCAATGTCACTACTGTATTACTCTTGTCTGTTAACATGAAAAGTTCACAGTAATGTTGGCTAACATTCTGCAGCATTTTTTAGTTTGATATCACACATGTGAATTACTAGACTGGTGTAATAGTGTAAGATGAAATAGAAGCATTTATATGCTACTACACTTGAAAAAAGGACCTTGTGTTACCTACTGGAAATACACAGTTATTTTGAACTGAAAGCTGTCTACATAAAATTAGTTTGCTAGTCCAGAAAAAACAGCTCTATATTTCTCCATTCTTGTTCCATGTGGAGAGTCTGAAGAAGAGTTTGTGGTGTATCAGATTAACATCTTCTATAATTCAGCCACAACTAGCTAAAAAAAGCATATTAGCTCACTGTATAAACACACCAATAGTAATGGAACATTAAAATACTTGGTAAGTGATGGTGAGATCATCATCGCTCCCCTAACCAAAAGATTAATACAAATTTAAATATAACTTGTCCACAAAAAAAATTTTACCCAAAAAATTTATTTATATATATTTTTATATATATTTTTTTATATATTTTTATATTTTTATATATATATTTTATTTTTTGTTTTGGATTAATTTTTCAGTGACCCCAAAAAAGTCACTGAAATTTTCTTGATATTCACAAAGTTTTTAAAAATTTAAAAAACAGTACTGAAAATCAAAATTGCTTTTTTAATTGTGGTTTAACCAAAAAAAAGGGAAAATTAAAAAAACTAAAGAAACCGGGGCAAATATTTATTTATACATTTAAAATTAATGTTTTTTTGCATAACCTTTTGAGGAAAAACTTTAAAGGGGGCCCTTTTTTAGGACTTCATGTTTCAGCTCCTTCCAGAGATGTTCAACAGGATTTAGATCAGGGCTCATATAAGGCCACTTATGAATAGTTCAATGCTTTACTCTTAGGGTATGTTCACGCGCCATAATTTTATGCTTGTTTTGGTGCATACTTTATTCTATGCAGCTCTCATTGAATTAAGCGAATTTTGAATCTCATTTGGAAGTGTAAATTCACACTTCCAAATTACGCCGTGTGAAATATCTTAGTATTCGGGATGGTTTAGCTTTTTTAAAATTATTTTGGCCCCTTATTGTTAAAGGGCCCCCGAAATGTGACTAAACCAGTTTTCTGCTTTGGGCACACATTTCCCTTCAGAATGCCTTAACAGTTTCAAGATATCATTGTACCCCGCACAGATTAAAAGCACCCTTCCCAGATGCGCAAGACCCCTAAAAAACCCGAGTCTCCATTTTAAGTGGGAAAATTTTTTCTTTTCTTTGAAGGCTTTATTTTTGCATCTATGATTTGACTTTCCAAAATACTCCAGATTTGTCTCATCTGTCCAAATAACATTCTCCCAGAAGCTTTGTGTTTTATATATATGCATTTTGCCAAATTCCATTTTTGCTTTTTTATTATTTGCTTTCAACAGCAGTTCCCTTCTCAATCATCTTCCATGCACTTTGTAAACTTTAGCAAAGACAGCGATGATGGTGCAATCTGACACTGATGTACCTTGACCTTGGAGTTCACCTCTAATCTCTTTCGAAGTTGTTCTGGACGCTTTGGTTACCATTTAAATTATCCATCTTTTAAATTTGTCAATCAGTTTTTCTCTTGCGGCCATGCCCAAAGAGGTTGGCTACATAGACCTTAAACTTTGACTAGTATACACAACTGTTGTGATAGGAACATTAAGCTCTTTGGAGATGGTCTTATAGCCTTTATCCTTAACAAGTGTTTCTATAATTTTCTTTTTAATCTCCTGAGACAACTTTCTCCTTTAATTTCCAAAAATTTCCCTTTTGGCCCCATGTTCAGGGGGTACACACCTGATAGCAAAATCACAGGGCTGTTTTGAAAGGAATAATCTGTGTCAAAAATTATAGGACAGACCATAGTTTAACATGTCCCTATAGTCAATTTATTTTCAATCTTTTCTAGAGGTACCATTACTTTTGTCCAAGCCAGTTTAACTTGTTTGTTTTTTAAATTTTTTTGGTTGATTTACAATTCAGACACAAAGGGCGACATGTATGATCCGGAGTTTCTGGCGAAAACTGCGCCTCACCGATCCGAATCCCCTGTTGGACGCGGGGTTTTCCTGTTGGCGCAACCTTTGCCACTTTCGGCTGCGCCAACATAAAGGGGGGCGTGCAAGGGGCAGGTGTGGCTTTTTTTTGGGGCGGGAGCACCACTTCGAATACCCCGAGGCATGCATGAATCCGGTCGGCAAAGTGAGGCGAAAATTGCAGTCGACGGCAGACCTAGTTGAATGGGTTTCCCTGAGCTGGAGGGGGCAAGTAAAAGCGGAAGGGAATGGAATGGGGCAAAATGTGCTCTGGTCAACTGTTACAACAGTAAATAATAAAAAAAGTTGTCTATAAAATTTTTCTTTAAAAAGAAAATAAAAAGTTGTTAAAAACATTAACTGATTAAAAAAGTGGATTTTTTAAAATTAGAGGAAAAATATATCACTTATGGAGGCATGGATTTAATTTAAAAATGTTTTTATTTGGGTAAACATTATCTGAAAAAGAGCTAAACCTTTTAAAAACTAATAAATAAATTATAAAAAACGCGTTTTTGTCGCCGGGACTGGCGCTACTCAGAATTGGATATAGAAAAAATTTCCGGAAAATACAGTAATTTAAAATTGTAAATCTTCCCCAGGTCGGCAGAAACCCGCCAAACAAATAGACGACAGTGACCATTATAACCCATGGAGATATTGACCAATCAAATGAAAAGGCGGGGGACAGTTAAAATATAGAAAAAAAAATGAGAAAAGGTGATTGGTTGAATTTTGGGGGGCTTGGGCTATCCCGGAAATCAGGCACGAGCTATTTTCCCCCAGTAGTTTTTGGGGAGAGATGGGGGGGCCGAAATCTCACCCTGTGAGGCAATGAGTATTATAAAAAAATTGTTTTTTATTAAGTGTAAAACATTCTCGGGAAAAGAGCTAAAACCTTCTAAAAACATACATCAATCAAATCACAACGCGTTTGTCGCCGTCACCGGCGCTACATCAGGAATTGGGATATTGAAAATTTCCGGAAAATACAGTAATTAAAATTTTGTAAGCGCTTCTCATTGGTCGGCAGAAACCAGCCAATCAGAATAGGAGTGACAGTGACCCATTATAAGCTATGGAGTAGTATTGACCAATCAAATGAAAAGGCGGGACAGTTCAAAATACAGTAAAAAAAAGGGGAAAAGAGTGATTGGTTGAGCTAAGGGGGGGCTTTTGGGTATCCCGGCCAATCAGAGCGCGAGCTACTTTGTTCCCATTGTTTGAGTCTATGAATATCGGGGCAATGTAACTCTTGGCGAGCAAGGGGCCCCACACACCCTTGTGTCTCACCTGTAAGAGCTTTTCATGGGGTAATGTCTGTCTTTTGTCTGTAATTTATACCCTACATTGTAAAGGTGCGAAAATTTGTTGCGCTTATATAAATAAAGATTATTAATTATTATTTTAAAATTTTTAAAGTAAAGTATATTATAATTTAAATTTTTCATAGAAGGGATATGGATGAACTGATTGTTTGAGACCAGGTGCGGCAAATGAAACCACCCAAACATAAAGTAGTGCGTCGATTTTGATGTACAAGAAGGGGCGCGATGAAGGCCCCCCCTAAAGTTATTACTGTCTATGGAAATATTTCTAGTACTGTTATTGGTTGGGGAAATAGGGCTCGTCTGCTTAGCCAATGGCGGTGAGGTATTTAAACTCATAGAGTTCTATGGGGAAAAGAAAAGCAGAGCGAGCTCTGTTTGTGATTAGTCCAAACACACAAAGTCCCAGCTACACCTTAATGAATGATTGATTGTGGACAGCCAGCAGGAGCAGTGAATCTGCTGGTGAATGCACCAGCCTGTGAACTAAAGACAAGAGTCCCGCATGGATGTGGAAAAGATCCAAGCACCGTTGGATAATAAAATAATCTTCTTTATTTAATCAAATACAGTTAAAAAATCCAGACACTGACATACATCTGATTAGGGAGTTCACCCGAAACCGTTGACTTCTGTCTGTCATGTTCATGAATTTAAATGATTTGATTACAATAAAGAAGATTAATTTATTTTAACAACGGTGCTGGATCTTTTCCTGCATTCCCATGGGGACTTCTTGCCTTCTGTTTGTAGAATGGCTCAGTTTAAAAAAGA
Organism: Phyllomedusa bahiana; assembly: GCA_025379985.1. NCBI lineage: Eukaryota > Metazoa > Chordata > Amphibia > Anura > Hylidae > Phyllomedusa > Phyllomedusa bahiana. Next base: position 111,282 of record JAODAL010003452.1, read on the forward strand.
GGCGTGATATTTGGGCCAATGGGAGAACCGATCGAACGCTTTATGGGTTCTCTAATGCAATCTTATAATCAAACTGTACATGGCAGAAATAAAATGATAAGACTCACGAAGTTGTACCGATCTTGTATATGAAAAATGAACAATAATATGGGTGTGTAACGAAAATAAACAAATAAATATGATCAATAATTCATTTTTATTCTTCTTTATATTCGTTACACCCCTACTATAGTATCACACCCCAGGCTAACGAAAATAGAATTAGGGATTTGATAGAATAAGTTTTAGAAGGTTTTAGCTCTTTACAGAGAATGTTTTACACTTATAAAAAAACGAGTTTTTTTAAATCATACTCCATGTCTCCCTGAGTCGTAAGATTGTCTTTTCTTTTGCTATCATAAATATTTTTCTTTAAATTTTAAATAATCCACTTTTTCAATACATTATTGTTTTTAGACAACTTTTGATTTTTCCACTTTATTCATTCACTCATTTGAAAGACCAACTAATTTTGCTATTTACTAACATGTATAACTGATTTTTCGCTGATTGTTCCAGCCTGTGACGAATCATATTACATGTTAGGGCGCAGGTCCTTATCTGCTCCTAATTCCCGCACAGCGCCTCACACACTGGTGAGGCACAAGGGAACTTTTCAACCGCATGTATGAAGGCGCACCGCTTCGGGAGGATGAATCTTACGAGCCATTCGAATCTAAGGCGAGCTTAGTTCCTTCTGCGCCTAAGATCCACACTGCACCTCACACACGCGAGGCGCAGGATTTTTTCACCGCATGTAATGAGCGCACTCATCGGGCGGTGAATCTTTACTAGCCATTTTCGATCAAGTGAGGCGTAGTTTCTGCGCCTAAGATCCACACACAAGTCCCCTCCACACTGGTGCGAGGCGCAGGAACTATTTCACACGCATGTATGAGCGCTACCTCGGTGGCCCGACATAAATGAGGCGCAGCTTCACTTTAGTGCAATGCGAAGAATTGGCACTCCAATGCGCCGATCTTCATACATGTCGTCCAAAGTCTGATTTTCATTAGTTGAGTTTTAGTAAATGTGTTATTAACAATTCAGATAGAAGAAAAACAAGGACCGCACATCCTCACACTTTACGTTAATCTAGGAGGTTCTTAATATATTTTTCGATCAAACGGTATAAGCCACTTTCCACTTCACAGTGACCTCTTTAAAGTTGGTCCCTACACTAATGGATGCAGCACTGCATGACAACCACTGCCACAGCAACAGCCACACCAGTGAGGGGAAAAATCCAGTGGTCCAACAACACCAGTGTTGCCACACCTAGCCCCCTTGGTCCTGGGTCGCACCACCCCACAAGCATAGCATCAGAGTAAAAATGGTTGCCATACAGCACCACCACTAAAAAAGGAAAGGATCACTACCGCTTACCATTCCCTGCACTCCCTGCAAGTAGACAGGAACAGGGCATTAACCCTTATACAGACTACTGCTAAATAAGCCAAATGGGAAGTGCTGCTCATCCAAGTAAAAAAAAAAAAACAAGGACACATTGGAAACAATTCACATATATGAAAAACAAGGACCGCACATCCTAACACTATACGTTAATCTAATGCTTCACAGTATAAGCCCACTTGCCACTTCATAACCTCTTTAAAGTTGGTCCCTACACTAATGGATGCAGTACTGCATGGTGGCCACCACCGCAGCAACAGCCACGCCAGTGAGGGGAACAAACCAGTGGCCCAACAACCCCACTGTTGCCAGACCAAGCCCACTAGCCTTGAATCGCACCACCCCACAGCATCACAGCAACAAAATTTATTATTACTTTTGACAGTTTAAAGTTATTTTATTGACCATTGTAGGTTTTTTCTTTCTTTAATGGAAGCAAATTTGTCCACATGTGTAAATATACAATAGGCATGAATCTTTCATGGGTTGACTCCTCATGTAAAATCTCATTCAGACTGCAGCCACTTTGTCAATAAGCTGATCACCTTCACTTTCTCTACTAGTACCCCCTGACAAAACAGATGATTTTGCTTGGGAAAGCCATGGCAGACAGCAGCTATTGATAATACCATTTTTTACGATAACTGGACATAGTTGTTTTTATGAGGCAATGCTTTAAGCTTATTATGCAGCTTTCGTTAAATGACATATTAACAATATGCCACCTATTGGAAGTGGAATTGGATGACACTGTAAGACCAGTTTCAAGTTGGACTTGGAAACGTAGTTCTCTCAGCAGACATCCGAGGCAACATCTGGGATTTCTTCTGAGGATTTTTACTAAACTGGATCCAAGGAGAATCCACTCAAAAGAATAGACATCTTCACTCTTTTTTTTAACTCACCACGGGTTTGAAATGAATGAATGACCATCAGAAAGTACAAGAATTTTAACCAAGAATCCAATGCAGAATCTGCATTAAATTCCTTGTTTAAGTCCATCATGTGAACTTACCCTAAACAAGAGTATATGTGATGTGCAAGTAGCTCAGTCCTTCACTTCATGAAAGCTTGATTATTTCATGTAAGATTAAATCTCTCCAAAAAGTCATGTTTCTGAGAACACCACTTCTGACCAGAATTTCAGCTCTCTTACAGAGGGTATGGAAAGTATTCAGACACCTTTACGTTTTTCACTCTTTGTTTCATTGCAGCTATTTGGTAAGATCAAAAAAGTTAAAGTTAGTATTTCAGAACCGTTTTCTTGGCACCAAAAATTCAACACACATTTCCCTTCTGATTCCTCCTTGAGATTGGTCACATCTTTCGTTTTAGTCCAAGCTGGTTTAATTAAAACTGATTGGTGTCATGTTCATGCCAGAAAGAACCCCAGCTTTGAGTCTGTTCCGCCGGCCACGGCCGTTGCGACGTAAGATGCCGTGGTTTTTGACTTAGTGTTTAAACATTTGTGTTCCGTAGTGTGAACTGGGTTTCTTCCCTGCTAACTTGATTGATTTCCTGGCCGACTCCAGGCCAGTAATCTTCCAGCACTCCACGTGTTAAACCTGGCTCCTGATCCTGTGATTGACAGCTCTACCTTTCCTATCTGGTCTTCTGTTTCTTCATCCTCCTATTGCCTTTTGTCGCTTAGTTCACCCTGGAAGTATTTTAAGGGCTCTTCTGTCTCCTCTCTTTGGCTGTTTATACTGGTCCTTTTCTGTCTGTTGCTTACTTACTCTATTCGTGCCTCCCTGGTTACCTTACTTTGCTTGGATCACGTTTATTCTATTTCTGCCTTCTGACTTTGTCCGCGTTCCCAAGTTACCGACTGGCATGCTTGACAGTCCCATAATTTTTTGGGTTGTTTGTATTAGTTTGTCTGCGTCGTGTGTTTACATTTCACACTATTCAGTATTGTGCACAGTTCTTCTGTTGGGGCCGACCTATTAAGGAAGTTCGGGCCACACCAAAAGGCAAGGGACAGGGGTTGGACCAGTGGTCAGGCCTCACACTGTCTGTGTCTGTTTCGTCTGCGCCCTTGTGACCGGGTCCTTTAACATTAAAACCACCCAGACCCAATCAACTCTCCCGTGCGATTCAATATTAGTAACCGGCTGTCGTCACTGTTCGCTTTGACGAGTTGGCCAACCTCAGCTTCAGGGCATGGCGGGTCATATTATATCAAGTCTCGCAGCGTCTGATACCATAACTACCCCGGACCCGTTAATTTTCTGCCCCGCTGTGGTCCCAACCTGCCCCTATGTTGTGTGGATCCTAATATCCTTATAAATCTAAAGATGCTTCTTCTACCTGACGCTTGATTGGGAATCCTGACAGGTTCGGAACCTTCAGGGAATCATGTAGTTTATTTTTTCGCTTCAATTATTTTCCCACTGATGCTGAAAGAGGTGGCATGTGTGTGTCTCTCCTCCAGGGCCCAACCTCAGGATGGGCATTAGTCTAACTTCTGAAGCCGCCTGAGTGTAGATCAGTGGACCAATATTATATTAGCTTTAGGTTCCGGTTTATGATAACCCCAACCGGGTGGCATGGGCCGAGGCCCATTTGCAATCTATTCAGCAGGGCCACCGCTCAGGCCGAAGATTACTTTTCTGAGGTCGCCAATGGTGCAAACAGTTGACTGGGTGTCGGACCAACATCTGAAGACCCTTTCAGACAAGGGCTGTTGGATGCGGTAAAAGATGCTATGGGTCTAGTCACCCAACTCCTGAGACGCTGAGTGACTTTATGACACTGGCTGTGTCTATTGACAGAAGATTAAGGTAGAGACGCAGGGAAAGAAAGAGGGGTCGACTGTACAGCTCAGGGCAGAACTGTTCCCCATACATCCTCCTTCAACCTTGTCTTAAAAAAATTTTCTCCTCTTACCACCTTCGTCACCATCTTCCCCTCAGTTTTCTGTAGAAAAAACCATGTGTTGGGTTTTCGCATCTTCTGCCGACCATGAGGAGCACCGGTTGGAGAACGCTTTGATCCACATTTTGTGGGAAACCGACCATTTCCTTCCTGAGAGACTGTCCGATTAGACCCAAATCACCCCAGGTAATATCAAACGTCGAGCGTTTCCCAGTGAAGGTAAACTCAGATGTACATGAAACCTCCTAATGTAAATAACAAGTTTTTTGTACCCGAAACCTGGTTTCTAGTTCCAAGACTCTTGCCTGTAATGCCATGATTGATCGGGTGCTGCTCGCCAGTTTTATCATCAGTATTGTATTGTTTGCTAAAAGCCTGGTTTGGAACTTGTTCCTTGTGTTCTCCCTTTTTGGGTTTCACAAGGTGTCAGATATCAAACTCCCAACCGAGGTAAGAATAAAATTTTGTACCGCAGAGGTCACTTTGATATGTTGGAGTTCGCATACAGAAAAGATTTCGTATTTGTCATGGAGAAACTCGCGCAGAGGTTATTCTTGGGTTACCTTGGCTCGCCTCATAATCCTGTTATCGACTGGAGGACCACTGAGTTGATCAATGGGTTGACACATTTGTTTCTCATTCTATGGTGTGTCCGTTCCTATGGTGTGTGCTTGTGATTAATGCTCATGATATGTCAGACTGTAATTCCGAATTCAATTAAGTCTGTGATCGGGGATGTATGCAAGATAATCGTTCTCCACACCGTCATTATTGAATGGCGCTACAGACCCATTCCTGGTTGCAAAGCTCAACTTGTGTCTGCCCCGGAACGAGATCTTGCCATCAGTAATTAGGAACCTGTAAAATAATTCCTTCTCCGTAAAGCATTTGCAACCATGATTTCTAATATCCAGTGTCCTGTCTTGCCGACTCATCAAATTCTGCTTCTACTGAACTGTACCCCATTTATTCTGTGAGGATGATTTCCACCTCAGGTATTCTGCCAGTTGCAGTGATAAACTAAATTAGAAACCTGCCCGTTAATCTCGACTGTGGCACAGTCTGGGCTAGGAGTCATAAAGACTCTAAAAAACGCCCGAACTAAAAAATCAAAAAACCTAGTAAAAACCGCCGAACCAGACCAAATATGTCTCGCCTCTCTAGTCTCCATCTACATAAACATTGGCCCCCAACTGGAAAAGGAAAAGAGTTTCACCAGGTCCATTCTGCTAAACATAGAGGTCTGTTGAGGGTCCGGTGGCCCCTCATAAAGGGGGGGTGAGGGGGGGGTTACTGTCATGATCATGCCATAAAGAACCCCAGCTTTTGAGTTGTCTGGTCGCCGGCCACGGCCATTGCGACGTAAGCCGTTGGTTTATTGACTTAGTGTTTACATTTGTGTTCACTAGTGTGAACTGGGTTTACTTCCCTGCAATCTTGATTGTGATTCCTGGCCGACGCCTAGGAGGGAATCTTCCAGTCCACTCCACGGTAACCTGCTCCGTGATCCTGGTGATTGATCAGCTCTACCTTCCTATCTGGTCTTCTGATTCTTCCTCCTATTGCCTATTGTCCTTAGTTCTCCTGGAATGGTATTTTAATGGCTCTTCCTGTCTCCCTCTCTTAGCGAGGATATACTGGTCCTTTTCTGTCTGTTGCTTACTTACTCTATCTGGGCCTCCCTTGGTTACCTACTTTGCTTGGATCACGTTTAAAAAAAAAAATTCTTCTGCCTTCTGACTTTGTACCCAACGCGTTCCCGATAGTTACCACCGACTTGGCTTGTTTGACGTTCCCATATTGTGTTTGTATTGTTTTGTCTGCGCTGTTGTTTTCACACTATTCAGTATAGTTGGCTCAGTCTTCTGGTTGGGGCCGACCTATTAAGGAGTCGGGCACCCCAAAAGGCAGGGACAGGGGTTGGGACCAGTGTCAGGGCCTCACACTGTCTGTGTCTGTTCGTGCGCCCTTGACGGGTCCCTTACAATTGGACTTGATTAGGAAAGGCACACACCTGTCTATATAAGACCTCAGACCTCAGAGACAGAATTGTGGCAAGGCACACATCTGGCCAAGGTTATAAAAGAATTTCTGCAGCACTCAAGGTTCCTTAGAGTACAGTGGCCTCCATAATCCTTACATGGGAAGACTTTTTGGACGTACCACACTCAAGCTCGGACCTGTGCCGTCCAGGCCGAAACTAAGCAACGTGGGAGAAGAGGCCTTGGTGACATGGTAAAGAAAGAACCCGCCAAGATCACTGTGGTTGAGCTCCCAGAGATGCAGTGAGGAGATGGGAGAAAGTTCCACAAAGTCAACTATCACTGCAGCCCTCCACAGTCGGGGCTTTATGGCAGAGTGTGCTGACGGAAGCTTCTCCTCAGTGCAAGACATATGAAAGCCAAAAAAACACATGAAGGACTCCCAGAACATGAGAAATAAGATTCTCTGGTTTGATAAGACGAAGATTGAACTGTTTGGTGTTATTTGTAAGTGGTATGTGTGGAGGTAACCAGGCACTTCTCATCACCTGCTAAATACAATCCCATCAGTGAAACATGGTGGCGACAGCATCTTTCTATGGGGTGTTTTTCAGCTGCAGGGACAGGACAACTGGTTGCAATTGAAGGAAAGATGAATGTGGCCAAGTACAGAGATATCCTGATAAAAAACCTCCTTCCAGAGTGCTCTGGACCTCAGACTCTGGCCGACTGTTCACCTTCCAACAAGACAATGACCCTTAGCACACGAGTTAAAATAACAAAGCCAGTGGGCTTTCAGAACAACTCTGTGACCATTCTTGAATGTCACAGCCAAAGCGTAGACCGACTAACCCAATTGACATCTCTGGAGAGACTTGAAAATGGCTGTCCACCAAGGCTCACCATCCACCTGAGTGTAACTGTGAAGGAATCGCACATGAAGAATGGCAGACGATCCCCAAAACCAGTTGTGAAAAAACTTGTTGCAGTCAATCCCAAGACGTCTATGGCTGTAGAAGCATAGAAGGTGCTTCTACTGCCAATCTTGAGATAGTGTTCCCTGAAAACGTAAAACCATGTGATATTTCAGATTTTCTTGTTTAAATAAATTTGCAAAAATATTGTACGAACTTCCGGTTTTTTTCCTTTCAAGATGGATTGCAATGTGTGTTAATGTGCAAAAAAAAATGAACTTTTGAATCTTAAAAAAATGGATGCAATAAACAAGGAGTGAAAAAAATTAAAGGGTCTGATATACGTTCCGTATACACTCTATATCTTATGTATATTGATTATTTTCATTTAGAGGACCACCTCTAGAAGAATTTTGCCTAATAACCAACATGCAGACCACCTGGTCTCTTAGATGTCTTATCCACTCTTTGCCTGACTGACTGTCACGGCGCACGTTGGCTTGCCCGTGGATGAGCAAGGCGCTACAGGGGTTAATCCGCTAGCCAGGTCGACACACCCAGGGAGAAAGCCGTGCTGATGACACAGGATTGACAGGCCCGGCAGTCGAATCGTATAGCTCAAGAGGTGTTTCGCATTCATGCCAAAAGAGTGAGCCACGAGGCCACACACTAATCAGCTGCTGGTGCAGTGTTCCATGCACCTCATTAAACTGCTCAGTTATAGGTCTGCCTTTGCCTTTGAAAGGTTATCCTTGCCTTTCCCCTTGTTTTCTTGTATGTTTGTTTACTTTGGCTTACCTGATTTCGGCTTGCTTCCTGACAGAGTTCTCGTCTTCTGATTTTGTACCGCGTTACCGTCCATGTTTTGACCCTTGGCTAGTCTCGTCGTTATTCTTCTGGTTTCTGATTCTTGGCTGTTTTACGATCCCGACCATTACCGACATCGAACTGTTTACTCTGTTTTTTCGCCCTGACTGCCCCGCACTTAGTAGCATATGGCTTGTCGTTCATTTTTGGTCCCCTGGCGATCTTAGGGCACATGCCAGCATGCAGGGACCTTGGCTGTGGAGGCAGTCAAGGCCCACTGCACCTCCTCTGACGTGACACTGACACTGAATAAATGATATACGTTTTGACCATACTACAGCTATGCATTTCTCCATATTAGCTAACTATATGGGTTACAGTTAAAGGGGTGTTCTCATGAAGCAAAGTATACTGCACGGGTCAACTCTCAGCTAGCTGTGAACCGTGCATGAGAATTAAAAGGGCGACGCTTGCAGCCGTCCCCCCCCCATTCACTTTTATAGGAGTTCCTGAATATAGCCAAGTGTACACACTTGGCTATGTTCAGGAGCTCCCATGGAAGGGAATCATAAGGGCGACTGCAAGCGCCCTTTCCTCATTCTCATGCACGGCCGGCTCACAGCTAGCTGAGCGTTGACCTGTTTATTATACTTTGCTTTGTGGGAACACCCCTTTTTATACCTTTTTATAGGAAATAACAAGTTTGCGGCTTTCTGCTAGTGATGCTAATAAATTGGTGCCATTCTACTATCTAGCACTACTAAGTAGGTTTTGTGCTACATGGCTCTGTTATCCATATCTTAACTTATTGTTACTTTTGCTGTTGTTTCAGTTTCCTGTCATTAGGTGGTGGGGGTTCATTTTATTTTGTTATGGGATCCTTTGAATTCTAGCTGAACCCCTGCTAATTATAAAATGATTCTTCAAGGTTTTGGAGCATCATTACATCTACTGCATTTCTGCCCAATGTATTGTCTTTTGCTCCTGTCTCTTTTTTGCACTTGGTAGGCCTTCATTATTGGATGTCCCCTCTCAGATAGCAGCTGTCTGTCAAAGATTGGAGACATCTGTTTGGAGGTGCATTACATACTATGTAATAAATGCGGTGATATTTATTTGAGTGTTTTGTTTAACATTGCTAAGGATTAAGCCAATAGTTCTAAACACCATTGTAATCAACTAATACAAGTGAATCCGCAGAAGAAATATATGATTAGCTTACATAACAGTTAGCTCACTAAAGTAAATTAAAGAAAGTATTCTGTGTCACAGAAATATAAGACAAAACAGTCATCATAACATGGCACTAAACTGCATGCTACATTAAATACAATTCTAACAGTTGAAAAGTGTTTAAACACAAATTAAAGCATGCAAAATAGCTTTCCTTCAGAAGAAGGAAAGCTGTCTCATACCTGCTATTACGAGGAGCAGGATGGTGGTGACTCTCTTGGGTCCCATGAGGAATTGGTACTTGGCTATTCTTAGGTGGCTTCTTAAGAGCATGTGGTCCTCAGCCTTAAAGGGGTTGTCTCGCTACAATGATTGGGTTTTAATTAAAAGATCTTTAAAAAACAAGCAGCTTTGCAATATATGTTCATTACAAATGTCCTACTGATTTTGAGTTATCCCTGGTAGTAAGAGTGCATCAGCTCCTCAAATAACCATAGCCACAGACCTGTTGATTTTTCTCTCACTGGCTGTCAGTGCTGGTGACTCATCAGCTTCTCAATACAGGTCAGAGCACAGAGCCCCTCCCGCATAGTATGAGGCCACTTGTGATGCTTCTGTAGGGAAGGGAGGGGAAGGACTTCTGTGACTGTGTAGCTGTGCTGCCTGGATTAACCCTGTGTGTGCCTGCTCCCTCCTGCTCTCTACACAGATTGAGGAGAGCAGAGGTGAAGCTGATCTTTGGTCAGTAGGATTTGACAGCAGTGAAGTGTGTTACTATAATCATGATTTGTCTGTGGAGCTTTGACTATACTAATAGAACAGATCAGGGGGGCATGTGAACGGTTCATATCCCTCCCTGCTCTGCTGTATTAGTGACACATGGCAATTATAGTAACTCACTTCACAGCTGCCCTGTGTCTGTTCTGATGGGAGGACAGCACAGAACAGGGTTTGTTTGTTGTTGCTTGAGATGTGCGTGGAGATTTGTATGCTAAGCAGGGGGTATAGGAACACTTACATCCCCCCTGCTCTGCTATTAGCATACACAGCTTCAAAGACCTCTCAACACTCATAGATCAGCCCTCTCCTGTCTCCTGACTCTGTGGAGAGGAGCAGCAAGAGCTCAGCCACAGCAGCACAGTGCAACTGATCCAGCAGTGAGCAGCCTGCAGCAGACCTAGGCAGGCGCACACAGAGTTAACTCTGGCAGCAAACCCCCTCGCCCTCCCCTTGCTGTATAGAAGTTACTGCAGTTGGAGGAGAGCTGTCTGTGTGCTGAGGGGAGGGGGGAAGGGAGAGGAGAAGAGGCAGACAAGAAGCACGCCCCTGAATTCAAAATCCTATGCTGCCAGACACACTGAGGTAGGCTGAAAGCCTATAGTGAGAAAACTCCTTTAACCCCTGCAAGGAGGTTTGGACTTTGCTGCAGGATACTCCCAGATTACTATTCCCAGCTCAGGCTTATATGGAAAGAGCGGATGTGCGATTTTACTGTACTGGAAGAACAGGAAAACATGTGGTCAATGAAGCAAAAAATCAGGGCATACAGTTCAGTTATGACAAGGTAGAAGCAGAGGTCAGGGCAGGTGGCAAACAAGAACAATAGATCAGTAACTCCTGACTAAGGGTATGTTCACACGACGTGTTCAATACATTTTTGATACATTTTCAATCCGAAAAACACATTCAAAAGCTCTGCGTAAAACGCATCCAAGCATGTTTGGATGCGTTTTGGTGGCAGCAGGAACGCACCCTATAATTTTAAACAGGGTGTCTACTTCGTCAAACAGATCAAGAATTGACATGTCAATTCTCTGAATGGATCTGAAAGACGCATCAGTAAGACGCAAGTAAAACACACATCGGGGATAACTCGTCTGAACGTCGATGAGTGTTTTACATTGAAAGCAATGTAAATCACATTGCACATTGTTAGATGTGTGCTCGGGTCCGTTTAAGGTCCAAAACACGGATCCAAACATGCACATAAAAATGTATTGAATACGCCATGTGAACATACCCTAAGGTGTCAAAACACGTGTAAGGGTGCATCATGTGTGGGGAAAGATCATCCACACCTGTTGTTATATGAATTTATTTAATAATGTGTTTGTCTTTATATATAATACTTGGTAAAATTATTTTAAACTGGTTGTGATTTTTTTACTGCACTTTTGCATTCTGTGATGAATATCTTCTGTCAATCAACTATGTTCTTAGGGCATGTCCCCACGGCACAGGTTTACAGTCGGTTTTACAGACAGTTTTCAGATTTAAAAGCCATCTGTAAACCGACTGTCAACCTTTTACATTGACTTTAATGGAAAATCTATGCAGCAGTTACCACTGCACGGATTTTCTGCCAGATAGTTTTTGACACCACCAGCGTTCCTAAAAACTTAGAACATGTTCATTTTTCCGCCTGGTTTTCAAGTGGAACTTGAACATGTGGGTGTAAAGGGGGACGGCTTGAATCCACAAACCGCGGACAAAAGCCGCCCCCTGCGTGCCAAAAAAAGATCATATACCGGTCTATATTTCCCAACCAGTATTTGGTCTCTGCCGTCTAAACGCCCCCTTAGTCTTCTATGATCTCTGCATTTAGTAATTATGAGGCTGTTTTGATCTTGTGTCTACAGAGGTCTTATACGACTTATACGCACCCTATCTACCACTATTTTGTTATGTTATGATTGTAATAAAGCATATTTTCATATTTACACCTTTTTGGATGCTGATTCTTCTTTAGTGGTGGTACTGTTATCTAGTGTATCCAAAAAGAAAAATCTCTAAGTGACTGTGGTCAATTTTGTCCCCCTCAAAAAAACATCTTCTTGATCATAACAGTGTAGTTGGATAAACTCACTTAATGAAATACCTCCTTTTTGAAAACGTATATCTTACGATACATTACCAGCCGTATTGATAAGGTATTCCATAGCTAAACACCACTGCCGCACGGTCATAATTTTTTGTCTATTCATTTCTTTCCTCCCAAGTGCCATAACTTTTTTTTATTTTTCTATCTACTGTATATAGACATTTTAGGGCTTGTATTTTGTGGGACAAGATGTACTTTTTAGTGTTGCCATTGAATGTCCCACATAGTGTACTGGGAAACCAACAAAAAATTCTAAGTGGGGTGAAATGTGAAAAAAGAAAAACATATTTGTGCCATTCCTGCAGGGATTATGTTTTTATAGCATTCACTCTTTGGTATAAATGACAGCTCAGGTCAGTACAATTCCAGTAATACCAAATTTAAGCTATTTTCATTATGTTTCAGTACTTTAAAAAAATAAAAACTTTCTCTATCTCTTAACTTTGTGCTGCAGCACTATTTTCTGTAACCAGTAACTTTTTGTTTTGTTTTTCCACCTATGGACATGATTTGGCTTCTAAAGTATATTGATAAGTCATACATTTCAATTTTATTTTTTATTTAATATGGCCACAGGATTAAGTCTCTATAGCCCTCATTGGGTCAAATCTGTGAGCAATTCAGATTACATTCCTCAATTCCTCAATTCAAAGGACATTCAATAGCTAATATTTTTATTGTTCCAAAATTATGTAGTATCTACATTTTTTCCCTGCAGTTTAAATGCAAATAAATAGCCTACTAATCACGTACTGTCTAGCCAGAAATGAATAATAACCACCTTCTTTACTTCATTCTTTAAAGGGGTTCTCCTGACCTCATCATGCCTCCACCCTGTTCCTGCTCCCTCCCGAGTCATTCTGTGTGAGCAGTGGGAGAGAGAGGATGTCACAGCTCTGCAGATCTCCTGCAATGGTCAGTTCTCATGCTTGAAGAGCTGTCACCTCCCTCCACAAGCTCTGTGTAACCAGAACATCTGCATTGGTGTAAAAAGTTATAAACACAGCCCCCTAATATTATATAAAATGCTTTCAGTTCCAAACCTGATGACACCAGGAATGCACAGGGACATTTTGACACCTGAAATGATAAAACAAATGTGGGAAATGCACTCTGCACCCCCCTCTTTTTTCTTTGTGTAATGATGTGTTATATGGGTGGGGGGAGCAGGTTATTACATTCTGTTATATAGGTGGGGGGAGCAGAGTGCATAAGGGTGTGTTATATGGGTAGGGGGAGCAGAGTGCATAAGGATGTGTTATATGGGTGGGGGGAGTGAATCTAGCAGCTAAAGAGACTAGGTAATTGCCCAGATCCTTCACATCAGAGGAGAGCAGAGGCACAGGCAGCCTGTTTCACACAGCTCATAAGGGAGTGAACACAGAGAGCACAGGACAGCCAATCACAGCACAAGGGGCATGGCCCGACCCTGAGGTTTAAATAAATATTAGGCAGCAATCACAGCACAGGGGGAGCGGCCCGACCCCAGGCTGCAGAAATAGCTCTAGACACACACAGATTAGCTAACAGCGGCTATACTAAATGATTTAGGTAATACAAAATAAATTGCAAAAGTGCTTATGTTGTAGTTGATGATGTTTGTAGTGAGAAAACCCCTTTAAGTCACAAACATTCCAGGACAAGACTCATATTTTACACTTATCTATTTGAAAGAAAAGAAGAAAAGACAATCTTTCAAGGGAAAAATAGAAAAACAGCAGCACTAGAAGACAATAATATGGACGCATGCCTTCAAACCTCAGTCCACCAAGAAAGGCTCGTGTTCGGACTGAAATGTTGCACATTTGGGTGAAATAATACCGCTTGTTTGGAAGTGCTGCATGATTCTATTTTTTATCTGGAAGTTTCCAGGCTTCGATGGAATTTTCTCTGAAGTTTATTCCTAATACTAGTGGGAATCATTACATAATCGTGAGTTAGTATTTAATGAGTAAGGTGAGGAAGAAAAATCAGCATTATGTCTAAGGTTATGTTTACACAGCACTGGACTCTTGTCAGATTTTCATCGGATTCAGTATTTAAAATCCGCCGAAATGCCGAGTTTACCCAGTGCTGTGTAGACTGCAATGAAAAATCTGTGCTGTAGTCAATACAGCATGGATTTTTTTTCCAGTCTATTTGAAAATCCCTCGGGAATCCAGCTGCTGTTTAAAATGCGGTCCAGTGATGTTGAAATGCTGGCGGATTTTGGATGGCATTTTAACATTGCTGTGTGGCATTTTAACATTGGTGTCAAGGCTTTTTACAGTATCGAGTAAAAGTATTTATAAGCCACCATGAGAAGATTAGGCTTCGGGAGTAAATTAATCAGATGATTATAATTACTTCACTTTAAACCTAGAGTAGGGATTGAAGTAACCTGGCAAATCAGGAGCTTTTTCTTGATAGAGCCATAGGGAGGGGTGACCATTGTCACTGCTACTTTTTGCTCTTGTAATTGAACCTTTAGTAATATCATATTTGAATTACAGTTTCTGTCTTGATAGACTCATTTTTAGGTTTCTTTTTCCAGATTCTCATGGAGTGCATCTTCTTATCTTGCTAGTAACCTGTTTTCCCCTATTTCTTTTTTTGGTCAGTTTTCCACAGCTGTATTCCATTTAATGTATATAGTCATATGCTAACTGTAGCCTAGGTGATTAACCAATTTATAAATATAAAATTGCATCTGCTTTTCAGTTTTACATGCTGTCAACTTGGTAAGGTCTTTTAATATTTATTTTTAGTTTTTAGGAATTCTACATAATTTTATATAATTAGCAAAAACTGACATTACATGTTATTTCATTATGGTAATTCATGAAAATCCCATCTTGTTAATTTTAGTCCATTTGAAATGTACTATTTTTTCGCTGTCTTAAACTTCTCACTTGTACTTTTCACAAGGTTAATAGAAATATTTTTGGTTCTGTGTTTTGTGCCATTACTTAATATCATACTACCTATATGTACAAGGCTAAGAACTTTTCAGAATCAGTTGAATTTAACCTTTCTAAAAATGTATTTTTTGCAGTCCCATTATTCATTATGCTACTCAATACCCAATCACGGTTACTTAAAACAAATTTTTATATATATTTGGTCTAGTTACTGTCTAATGATTATCCATTTGTGCCACTTCAATATAGTTGCTTCTACTTTCTTTTCTCATTCAAATATTATTTTTCTTGGTGCAAGAAAACATAATGTATAACAATATAGTTATTACATCCTAAAACTTAATATCAGCCAACCAGCCTAGTGGGTAATCTAGCTATACAACTTCCTTATTCGTCAAAGCAGATGCCTGCTCAGTGAACTTCAAACTCCTCTTCAACATAGGTATATACTGCTTAGTTAGATCCAACTCTTGATGACAGCACTATGATTACAAGTTCTTCCGTAAAAAATCCAACCTTTTTAGTTTACTTGTCTAACCTTAACAGGGTTTTACCATGAAGTAAAATTGATGTGGGTGGCTTGTAAATTGAATAATAAACATTTTCTGCATTTATCATTATTAAAAATTCTGTACCATTTTTGTTTTAGCTTCTACCTTAGTGACCCATAGTGTGCAGCATATTTCCAAGGGATGCGGCCAGTGGAGAGAGCTCTTCAGTCCTTGCTGCACATGCTCAGATATCCACTTTCCCTTCAGGCAGCTACTGTCAGTCTATTTCCAGCTTAGTACTCACACACACTCATTGCTGAGTGAGTGTTCAACCCCAGGTGCTGTCATTCTACTCCTGCCCTCTGTACTCCTTAATAACTAGAAACTTCAATCAAGTATGTACATTGAGAAAAAAGATCCCCATGTTTGGTTCCTGCAGAGATCTGAATCTAGGACACCTATGCTGAAAGGCAGAAGTTCTAACCATTCAGCAACATTGTAGCTACTCACAGTTCTTTACATAAACAGATCTTTGTTTGACTACAGTGAGCATACTGTGGAAAAAGGCATGGTGATATCAAGCCTGCTGCGTCACATTCTATGCAGTCCAAACAAACCATACACGCCCTCCCTCCTTTGAACACACTGAAAGTTGAAGCAGGACAAACCAGTGGTACAACCCCTTTGAACACCCAACACTCTTATAATCTGTCCACTCTGATAGTCACCTCAAAACAAAACAAAAAAACAGCAAATTATTGCTAAAGCTTTTATTTAAAGTTGTACAAAATGGTTAGCAAAGTTCCACACAGTAAATTTTATTAGCAATGTTTTATTAAAGATTATTAAGGCAAATCATTGACTACGTTTGTAATGCATGGTTGACCTGGGTCTTCCAGAACAAGAGCTTCTGCTTGTCAGTGACTCAATGCTTTCATAGCGGGCATTTTTTGTAAGAAAACCACTCTAAGACATTCGTATGTCCTAAAAGGACAAGGATTGTACGGATAGGATAACCCTTTTAAGAAAGCTGTATTCTTTAATTTATTGGCAATTATTATATTTTACATGTGATCAGCATTTTTTTTTCTTTTTAACCCCTTAACGGCCAGTTGCAAAAATTTATGTCATAGTTGGGTGCTAGCTTCCATACTAATACATAGAATTTCATCATGTCGATGCTGTCGGTGCAATCGACATACAGCTCTGCTTCTGCCTCAACTGGAAACATCAGGGAGAGCTATGATCCCGGTAGGTTAACTCTTTACTGTAGATGTCACAGTCAATAGTGACCCTGGCATCTACATTGCTTTATCCCTGTCTGTACCCTCCTATTTGTGCCTTCATATAAGTAAACTTGGCTTAAAGATTATCCATCGCTGGACCCGTTGTTTTCCGTTTGGATTTTGTCTTTGGGGCCGTGGCTGGCGGTCAGGATCCGGAGCGAAGGAGAGCCAGAGGCAGTGCTGGACGTCTCATTCTACTATAGCCATACACGGACTTGCATGGTGAGCGCATTCCCATTAACTTTACTTTGCGTTATTTAGCTGCTTCTGCCTCAACTGGAAACATCAGGGAGAGCTATGATCCCGGTAGGTTAACTCTTTACTGTAGATGTCACAGTCAATAGTGACCCTGGCATCTACATTGTTTAATAGAAGGAGAGGGAGCTATAAAAATTAGTCAGTAAAATAAACCCCCCAATAAAATCTCTCATACCACAAAAAATAGGTCATCTCATGATTACACCAACAAAAAAATGAAAAAAATTTGGACTTCAGAAAATAGCAACAAAACATGACTTTTTTTCTATGAAACATGTTTATTGCGAAAAGGTACTAAAATGGAAAAAAAAATACATATTTAATATCAACACTTTCCTACTGACCTGTTCAATGAGACTGGAATTGCTTTTTTTCTGTTTTCCCCCTAAAAAAAAAAAAAAAATTATTGAAGTATATGTGCCTAAAAATGGTATTGTTGTAGAATGCTACTTTAATTTCTAAAAACAAGCCTTAATGCAGTGACATTGATGGAAATAAAAGAATGTTGTGAGTCTTTTAATGGGATAATGAAAAAAAATTTAAAAAATTGCTGGGTACTGAAGTTCTTAAATAGGCGGGCTCTTAATGGGTTAAAATAGTGTTTTAAGTACTACATAACTACATGCGGCCATGCAACGTCTCTTGTTAATCGGCGCTTCCCATATGGCAAACATGCGCAATGATGTTAAGTAAATATCGTTAGTTTACCTATTGCTATAAAGATTCCGGAAAGATTTTCTAAATATTTGACTACTATTTGAAGCAACTGTCTCCAGTTGTACTGTAGCCCAAACAAAATGTATTATAATCCCTTACTGTCCTTTTACTCATATAATAGAGACCTTCTTAAATTACAGAACACTTTCAAAACTGCACCTTCTCCCATTACATGCCTTTTTAAAATCACCCCAGATGTGCATCTGTTAGTATATTGTATCATAAAGCTGAACTTACTGATTTACAAACCAACAGACCAAATGGAGAGTATAACAATTGAATAATCTGATAAATCTAACATTATTAGAACACTTGAAGATTGCAAGCCCACACGTCAGGGCTCTCTTTACCAGTCTTTAGCTTGTTTAATTGATTATTGTACTTTTTAGAGTCTTATTTCATGAGTAAAGCCATTTTTTTAATATGTATAGCATCTTAGAATTAATGATGAATTGAAATAAATAATAATAAATGAATTAATAAATGAATACAATTTTCATTTTATTTATGGATTTTATTACATTTTAATTCATATCAATTACAGATATAGGGATCTCATTATGCAGCTACCCTCAGAATACTTCCAATAATTTCTAGTGGTTTCATCAAAATTCTTTACTTATTGTAGCATTAAGCTGGTAATATCATAAATTGGGCAAAAGGTTGACTTCACTGCTATGCATACAAATATTAGATTATGATTCAATTAGTATGACATAATAAAGTCCTAATGGTTGACAAATTTTGTAGTAATTCTATATCATATCGTAAATATAACAAAATAATAATGTGAATGACATCTAAAATCCTATTGTTTTAATAATATACTATTAATAAGCTGGCCTACTAGTCTGTATTGTAAGATGTTGTTGAAAAACTTTAACTTGTATACTTCATGTTGAGAAATCATTCATTCGTACTCAAAATCATAGAACAAATGAGTATGAGTCAAATTTTTGTATTCTACAGATCCCAAGCAATGAAGGATCCCCGGTCCCAATAACTGGCCTTATTTCTGACATTAAAACTGCATATATACATAGTTGGCCCATATTCCTAACTTATTTATCACTGAGATTTGCCACCTGATTAAAAAAAATGCAGTATCTCCAATACCCATTCGTACAGCGTCAATAAGGTTAGTAGAACCAGTAAAACTTAATAACTTTTAATAAATCTTCTTAAAAGCAGCAGACATTTAAACCGTGAATTACAGTATGTCAAATAGTAGCAAAATTGGAAGGCTGAATACTCAGGTTTAGTGTTGTGGCCAACTGTGCCTTTCAAGTATTAGTCCACAGGTGTCAAACTGCCGGCCCTCCAGCTGTGTGGAAACTACAACTCCCATCATGCATTTGTATCATCTATAACAGTGGGCATGATGGGAGTTGTAGTTTCCCAACAGCTGGACACCCCTGTATTAGTCCATCATGTTGCTCCCGGGTCGCTGAGCAGGAGACGCCGACATCAAGAGAGGAGCTGGACGCTCAGCTGTTCGTAGTTTCAGGGAACGCTCCTCCCCTTCCTCAAGCATCCGCTCTGGATGGAGAAGGGGAGGAGTGTTCCCAGAAACGTCGCACGGCTGAGCATCCAGTTCCGCTCTGGATGTCGGCGTCTCCTGCTCACCGACCAGGGAGCAACATGATGGACTAATACTTGAATGGCACGGGTGGCCACAACACTAAACCTGAGTATTCAGCCTTCCAATTTTGCTACTATTTGCCATACTGTAATTCACAGTTTAAATGTCTGCTGCTTTTAAGATGATTTATTAAAAGTTATTAAGTTTTACTGGTTCTACTAGCCTTATTGATATTAAAACTGCAGCCAAAAATTGGCTGTCATTCTAATCACAGACTGAAGGAGCCCATTGAACCATTGGCAGGGTAGCTGTCAAAGATTTTAGGTGTAAATACAGCCTTGTTTTATTTAAACCATGTCCAACAGATTGAAATAAATATTATGGGGCTAAAAAATTCTCATCACTGACAACATAGTTAGCCTTACAATGGTTTTCCAGTCAACTACAAGCAAACATTACATTCATGTTTAAAATTGTTTTATTGAAGAATGCTTAGAGCTCTCGTTTCTGTTAAAATATTAACTAAATGGAAATTGGGATTTAAATGGCAGTTTACTATGGTTTAGTTTGGATAATCCAAAAAGAGTTCCAATTCCAATGTTAATGACTTCTTTTCCACTGTCTTAAGAGTTTCAGCGGCATGTAAATCCTATGTTGTCTTTGGTGGCAAGGAAGGAAATACCTAAGACAGGACAAGGATAAAAATGCATGTGACTTTATGTAGGTATCTCAGAAATGTGTAATTGATACAAACCAAGGAAATCACTCCACAGTACAACCCTATTTGGACACCTGCTGTCCTTAAACTTAAAGCATCCCATATTATTGGTAAATTAGACATACAGGAAGCATTTTTGTCTGCATTTCCTTTCTTGTTTTATATTATAATAATGTAGCTGGAAAGCAGCAGTGCTATATACATTCATGAAACGCTGCTGAAATAGAGGCGTTCGTGTTTTGCATCTCTGGTGACTCATTTAATAGCTGACTTCTTCCTTGAAAAAAAGAGATAGCACTTTAAAATTGATAGGTTAACATGTACAGATGTGGCAATATTGGCTAACACATGCGTTGTCATTCAAGATATTGCCAGAAAAAAAAATGATGATGCCTTAGACAAGATTTTGCCAGTGAAAAGAATAATGTTGGCTGGTAGTCAATATTTCCATTTAGTGATAAACTTTGCTTCAAACACAGAATAATGTGTTTCAGTGGAGTAATGTATGGTAGACACAGGAGGTATCTCCAAATACCCTTTTATGCACTGGAAAGGTTTATTATGTAGCCTGCTCACATGGAGAATGTAGACCCACAGTATGTGTGTGATAATTATTGGATGAGGTGTTTCATCCTATGGGTTACTGCATGAGTCATTTTACTGCACATGCTGGAGGTGTATTTGCTGATAGTAACACTTTCATTTGCTAGAATTTAACACTTCATTTGTTTTATTTTACTTTGGAAATTATTAGATTCCAGAGCAATTTGTTCACGTA
Organism: Phyllomedusa bahiana; assembly: GCA_025379985.1. Lineage (NCBI taxonomy): Eukaryota > Metazoa > Chordata > Amphibia > Anura > Hylidae > Phyllomedusa > Phyllomedusa bahiana. The sequence continues at coordinate 132,098 of JAODAL010003452.1, forward strand.
AAGATTACCTCTAATTTATAAGGATAATTGCTTGTAGACAGTAAGAATGTTTGGGTATAAGCATAAATGCCCCTCAAAATCAATGTTTACTACACCCAGTCTCAGCTAATGAAGATTTTCTTTATCTTCATGCAAATCATAAATTACATAAAAGATTGCAATGCTTGTAAACTGCTGTTTAGAAAAAATCTTTTCAGAACCTAATAATGAACTGAGGCGTATTTCCAAAAATTTTAACAAAAAAACAGATTTAGGTTTTGTGTCTTAAAATGAATTGTAAGGCTATGTTCTCCATATTTTAACCCCATCTAAGGGTATGTTCACACGGCTTAATTTCGGGGCGTACTGTACTGCCCGTAATTACGGCGAGTGTTCAGAGTCGCGCTGATCGCCGCGTACTCCCGCGATGCGGGGGAGGGGGGAGGGGGGAGGGCGACCGCCCGCCGGCCCTATTGACATGCATTACTCACGGCGCTTTCAAGTGACATATCACTTATCCCCCTGCGTGTATGATACAATCATATGTACAATGGTTACGCCCGGGAGAGGAGGCGTAACCATAGTTCTCTATGAGAACTGTGGATTACCGTAATGATTGGGTCGCATTTCGCTCGTATTAGAGCGCAGTACGCCGCGAAATACGCGGCAAAATGCGCCCCGAAATAAGTCGTGTGAACATACCCTTAGGCATTAGACATAGGGAGGAGGCTTCCTTTGTCAGTCCACTGACACCCCCTCAAGGTGATATTAGGTTGGTTGCCATGGCAAACAGGGGCTTAACAAAGTTCTCCATGTCTATCATATATGCATGCCTATTAGACCTAATAAGTAGAGCACTGACAAACATATAATAATAACTTGGTCTACATAAGCCCAAAAAAATTTTTTATATGCGTGACCAGACCCAGCAGGAGACTTGCACAGTGCTGCAGGAAGGGCATTGTAAGAGTGAGGAGGTGATACATGCTTATTTGCACAAGTCTTTACTAAGTTGCAGTAATTCATTGCCAGAAAGGCAACATGTATGTACCCCGAAATACTTAATTTACTTCACTGATTTAAATTTTTTTTGTTAAATATGTAAAAAATTTAAAGTTTAATAGTATTTTTCACACTTATGTCTTCGCAGTGTTGAATGTATTTGGTCCATCCTGTTGTGTATTGAGAGGCCATTGCACTCAAATCTATGTTGGGTTCAGAAGGTTAGTATATTTCCCATGTTTTGTTTTTAATTAAAATGTATGCCAGAGTTTTAATAACTAATAAAATTATTTTATTTTCAGATATCTGGAGAACATTATTTCTTGTTTTGGATGCCCATAGAGGCATTTAACAATCCATTAGGTAATTTATACTAACACCTACAAAAGGAGGAGACTGTACTGAAAATGTCTGTCCAAGAGGCTGCTCATCTCACTGCTTGTTTTGAGATGATGAGGTTACTATATTTTTACATAGATTTTAGCTTTCTTGACAATTGATATCTTTGTAGTTGCTATTGATTGTGACTATGGTTATTTCATGCATGCAAAAAATTAATATTTGGAATATTAACTTTGATTTCTTTTCTTCTTCTTTTATTGGCCGTGAAGGAAGACTATGCATTCACATCTCCAGTTTTGAATTGGAAAATCTACCATCTTTGGAATTGCGTGGAGCACACGCCATGTGAAGTATTTTCAGACTACTGCAGTGCCCAGTCCAACTGAGAAAACTTGCACATTCATTTTCAGGAGCCACCACACACAGAATCCACATAAAGTATTATTCTGCAGTCCTGATTGCAGCCACTGGCCAATTACAAGTAAGTATGTTCTTATAAATGTTAGTGTGGCTATGGCAGTACTGTTAACTCTCCGGTGCCACTAATCTCAAAAGTTGAGCAGCAAAACCAGGTGATTAATGTGACTTCAAGATGATTTTTGGATGGAACACATCCAGTCTCTTTCTATCATAGCAACAGACCATGCTTTTCCTTTGATGCCCAATCTCCTGCACCCATACCCGTAAAGGGGACTGGAAGCTTGAAGAAGAATCTTTAATCACAGGCTCGGTTAAGACAGCCATCACATGGAAGTATAGACATAGCTAGCATTTGGTAACTGACATTAACTTGGGCATTGGCAGGCTATCCATCCATGGTGTACATGTGAAAGAAACCTTTCCTAAACGTGATGTGTCCTGGAAATATACCTGCCTAATAAAAAGCAGATTGTCCAGTAATCATGGATGTCCTAGCAAATCCTTAAAAGTCACCAGCTTGAAGACATAGAGCATAGTACTTTGTCTTCAAAATTTAGTTCTCTGATTTATTATCATCATATTTTCTTATTTCAAAATGTCTAAAGAGGTAAGGTTTCTCCTTGAGGAGAGCACCATAAAGGTGTAAGGAGGATTACTGGTCAATCAATGCAATAATATTTAAATGGAAAATATTTAAATAAGCTCTAGGGAAGAGAGCTTCCCAATTCACTTAAAATCACATCCGACCCATTAAATAGCCTTGATATATGACTAGGTAGAAACTGCTACATATGACAAGTCTTCCATCTGCAGATAGCTGATTTGGGATGTTTGCCACTCATTAATAGTGATGAGCGAACAGTAAAATATTCGAACTTCAAACAGTAGTTGTGTTTGGTTTGAGGTTCGAGTCGAACTCGAACCCCATTAAAGTCAATGGGAGAAGATGTTCGGGTTAATTTTTATATCTATACAGGTGAGGGGAAGCTGTAATTACCATCCATAACAGTAATCTGGATATGTGGAACAACTTAGTGAAGAAAATTTAGCTCTAAGAGTGACAGAAAAAAAATGAGGCGCTAAAATACTTCATTCCTTTTCAATGGCTAACTGAAAAGATGAGGACAGCTTGCAAGCAGGGGCATAGCTTCTGCATCCTGCATCCTGAGGGGGCCCAAAAGCCCCTTTGACAAATAAGAAGACACCAGTATTGGAAATGGCACATGGTAACTGGCAGGAGCCCCATTTCACTTTTTGCACCAGGGCCGAAGAACTTCAAGTTATGCCACTGCTTCCAAGCTTTGTACATGTGATATATGTGGTGACAGCAAGAACATCCCAAAGGGGAACATGGAGGTTCAGCTGGCACGGGCATAGTTATAGGGGATGCAGCGATAGCAGCCGCTACAGGGCCCTGCATCTTAAGGGGCCCAAAAGCCCCTTTGGCTCGGTATTCCGGACGATGGACCAGCTTCCTTCTCCTCCTCTGAGGGCATCAGTGATTGGGTGTCAGAGCAGACAAAATCATTCTCTTCATCCTGAAATGCCCTCTGACTCCAACCGCATTGTGTAATCAAAGAGCTCTTCAGAATATGGATTATTTGGAGTGGTCTTTATATTGGGTTGTAACATACGGCCCGTATTTGCTTCAGGTCGGATTGATGATGATGATGATGACATTTGTGGCCATAATGAGAGGAAGAGGAGGTAACCACTGGATGCAAGGTCTGATAACCACTGAAGAACAGATTGGCGACACTGTTCAGTAATGAAACACACAGGGAACTGAGCAAGCGATGACAGGCCTGACGGTCCTGCAACTGACGATGTGCTCGCTTGTGTGTTGTCCGGAGCACTTGAAGGAGTCCTTTGTCTCGTACCTCTATCTCCACTTGACCATCAGTATTCTGCAGCTATACGACTTCTGCCAGGCTTAGGTTACATAGTTGCATAGTTAGTACGGTTGAAAAAGACATGTGTCCATCAAGTTCAACCAACCATGTTGCCGCTTACTAGGAATGCTTTCTGTCCAGCCATGGAACTGTGAGCATGGCCTTGTATCTGTGATTTTATATAAATAATGTACCATTATTCTGTGATTTACTTTTTTTTTCTTTCTGGTACATTATTCCACGAAGTACACATTCAGGAAATTATCTGATCAAATATTTGCAATCTAATGTTAACCTAAATAATAAATATCTTCCATCTTTTCTCATTAAATTTATAATATCATTGGTCTACATTGTCTTTGAGAGAAACAGAAAAACATACATAGAAAAGAGAAAACAGGAAAGAAAATACAAACTCTCTTTTCTGGGATGGATACTGCAGCACCTTTTTTCCAATCCATTGTAAGCAGTGAGCTTATATACTTAAACTGTAGGTCTGGTTTAAATAAAAAACGTGTCCTCAATGAATAAGAGTCATATGTGCATTCTGGGCACTGGCTCCAGCCATTTGCTGATACTAATTATTATTGTTTGTAAAGTAGGTGATTTTAAGGCCTTTATATATGCAGTGAGACGATCTATGGAAATGAGCAACAATGATGAGGTTCACATCTGGCTGCCTCAAATAGCATGGTGGCCACAGAACTAAATGTACTCTTATACCAGGGGCCTCATGATTCATTATAAACAATAAAATCTGCGTGTTGAAAATGCAGATGCCGTAGTATTATGCATTTTTTTCTTCACTTAATTTGATATTCTTTAAAGCAATATGAAGGCACAATAGTGTGAGATATATTCAGTGACTTTTTAGCATACTAGAAAATATAAATAAAATTATGTCGACACAGCAACCAGAAACGTAAGAGCAGATACCACCATTAAGGGCTATTGCACATGTAACTTCATTTTGTATGGAGCTACGGTATGTTAGGGCTTTTATACACATCTTTTTTACCTATTTTGCACTTCAGTATACCAGTGATTTAATACAGAGGAAAATCCCTTCATGAAAAATCCCAAAAGTAATTCTACTGCAATCACCACTTTTTTCCAAAATAAACTTTAGTTCAAAATATGTTCAAAAAAATGTACAGTTAAGGTAACATTAAGACCACCCATAGGTGAAGTGAACACCATCAATTACCTTGTGACAATGTGACCGGGAATATATTAGGCTGCAAGTAAACAATCAGTCCTTGAAGCTAATTTTTTGAAAGCAGGAAAAAATAGGCAAGTAAGGAACCAGCCGCACATCCCTACAGTAAGTATATTAAAACATCTTCTTCATTGAGAAATCCTTATAAAAATCCTTATAACAACCAGTTTTTAGACAACAGTTATGGTAGCATATTAGTGTCAATACGCTGACGCGTTTCAGAAAAGAACCTTAATTCTAGTTACCGACATAATGAATGATACCTGTTAATAAAAAACCTTAAAACATTACGTGCATAAACCCACCTAAAAGGGAGATAAGATTCAAATACAAATGAAAAACAACCATAAACTAAAATCACTACACGCTAATTTTGTAATCAATCAACAATAATAGTTTATGTCCTGATGGCCATTAAGGCCACTGGGGATTCTGGTTTCTAAATAAAAAAAATCCATCAGTACTCTGCCTAAACGTTTTTTTATGCAGATCACCTCCTTTTTTTGGTTTCACTATTTTTTCTATGCCCATAAATGAAAAACTTCTAATATCTTCTGAATGGACTTCTGTGAAATGGCCACGACAGATGTCTACTGATGCGAATCTTTAGTGGGCTAGTTATATATCCCATGTATTGAATTTTATGCAAGTTACAAGTTATCAAATATACTATAAATTTACTATTACAGTTCATGTAAGATCTGACAAAATACATTTTATTTTTTGCAAAAGAAGTAAACTTGTCCGCATTGTTGACAAACTGGCATGCTGTACCTTTTTTGCGTTCACACTTGTTGAATCCTCTGATATTTAATCATGTGTTTTTTATGCTACCAAAAATACTATGCGAAAGAAAGGGACCCAATAGTTGGTGCCCTCCATGATGCAAATGCAAGCCAGTTTGTAGCAAGCACTGCATGTCATTCAATACAGAAGAAAATAAGCATGATTAAAGATCTGAGCAACTTAGAAAAGGCTAAATTGTGATCACTAGACGACTGGTTTAGCATCTTCAAAACACCAGGTCTTGTGGATTGTTTCAAGTATGCATTGGTTTATACCTATGAATATATGGTAATAGGTGGTACAAAGAAGGATACCCAAGCAACTGTCAACAAAAGGCGCACCAAGACTCATTGAGTTGTGTGGAGAGTGGAGTGATCGTAGTCACAGAAACTGGCTACTATAAAAAGGTGTCCAAACACAGTGTATTGCATGTGGGGTTGTGCAGCCATGAATCAGTCAGAGAGCCCATGGTGACCACTATCCACTGCCAAAAGCAGTTACAATGAATACATGAGCATCAGAACCAGAAAACAGAGCAGTGAAAGAAGGTTGTCTAGTATGACACATAACACCTTATTTTACATCATGTGGATAGCCAGGTGTGTGCATCACTTACCTGGGGAAGCAATGGCACTTAGGTGACTGTGAGAAAAAGGCACATGGGAGCAGAAAATGTGATGCACTGGGTAATGTTCTGCTGAGAAGACAATGGGTCCTAGCATTCATGTAGATTGCTACTTTGGTATGTACCAACTACCTTAACTGCCATGTTTTTCCAAAAATAAGCCCTCTCCCAAAAATAAGCCCTAGACTGATTATCACAGATTCTTGGTGTAAGCTTTAAATATAAGCTCCAGTCCAAAAATAAGCTCTAGTTAGTCAGCGCCTTCTGAGTGATGTCACCTGGTGCCCGCCTCCAAAGCAATGCCGTTTCCGAGCCCTGCCCACCCCCATAAACAGCCTATTAGACTGGAGGCTTTGTGAAAAACCTACAGTGTTTTCAGGCTAAAAGACCTAAGATGATATCACAGTCACATGACTCGCAGGTCCTTCAGTCCAGGCCATAGAGTGCAATGTGTAAGTGAAAGTTCAATGTATACACACAAATACATATACACTCACATTGCATACACAAACATTTAAACAATCACACAATCCCTTATCTTAAAGTGTGGCTACTGTGACTTACCCGGATGCTAAGTACGATATAAAGCACACGCATGCGCTCTGTCTGATGGGAGATGCCGAACACTTTGACATGTGTGCAATGTCAGTGGAAGACAGAAACTCGTCTCCACGGTTTTCAGTGAGTATGGAGTTAGGAATAGATGCTTACTTAGAGAAACACTATGCTTATTCAATGGTGAGTATGATGTTGTATCTTATGAAAATACTTTCAACCTACAGATACCTCAGTTGTATGTATGGGGGATTGAAACTGATACCTCAATTAAAGTATATTTAAGTAGCAAGCTTGTCCTTGTCAGACTGAAATGAGTCTAAAGAATTGGTGAGTATAGTCTCTATGGATTTAAATATTGCTAAGTGGTCATAATATTATTGTTTACCACTAAAGAGACATTTCTCTAATGTGCATTGATCTTTTTGAAGAGGCTAGCAAATATATTAGAGGTCCCTGTGATATATGTATAATGAGGTCCTTGTGATATATATGTAATGATCATCCTGGGACAATTGGAGATCTCACATAACATATGAGGTTTCCTGGGTATGTACATCGAAGCTTGTCTACTGAATCTAAGATATCATACTATTTTCATATACCTAATATATCTATGTGATATCTTGTTGGACGGTATATTTGACCCTTGAGGAATTCTCATATAAATCGAGGGAAAGAAAAGCGTTGGGTCTTATTTCAAAGGGTCACGTTTTCTTCACATTTTTTGTTAATACACATTTATTACAAGGGTGTATTAGGGTTTATTAGTTAGGTTCCTGGTGGGGCCGTCCTTATTAGGACGATGTCCTCACATATTTATATTTAGGTAGTTGGGGAATAGGGGCTAATAGGGTCAGGTTATTTTTTGGCCACTAGTTATCCCCTATATTTGAGTATGCATAGTGTTTTTTCAGGATATTTGTAGATTTTATTGGTACTATTAAAAGTTATATTTTACAGTTTAGTCCAATGATTTATTTGAGCTTTCTAAACTGTATTCTCTGCTTCTGGCATGGTATTGGTAGGGTTGCCTTATATCACCCTTTTGATTTTGTACTTGTAGTTCCCCCATAGAGTGCAATGTGTAAGTAAAAGTTCAATGTTTACACACACACATATACATACTCATATATAACACAATTATGCAATCACACATAAAATCCCTTTCAAGATAAGGCACTGAAAGAATAGAAACACTCTATGGTTTTTTGACTATAGGGTATGTACTGTGTGTGTATGTGTATATATATATATATATATATTTATATATATATACCGTATATACTCGAGTATAAGCCGACCCGAGTATAAGCAGGCACCTACTTTTTCCACAAAAACGGGAAAGCTTATTGACTCGAGTATGAGCCTAGGGTGGGAAAAAGCAGCGGTACTGGTGAATTTTAAAAATAAAAATAAATACCAATAAAAAATTACATAGGCATGTATAGGCAGTTTAATGTCCCCCATAGGCAGATATAGGCTGGTTATAGGCAGTTTAATGTCCCCCCTAGGTAGGTTATAGGCAGGTATAGGTCGTTATAGTCATGTATATGAAGCTATATGTCCCCATAGGCAGGCTATAGGCAGGTAATTGCCCACATAGGAAAGTTATAGGCAGGTATAGGTCAAACTAGGCAATTTATAGGCAGGTAAAGTCCCCTTAGGAAGGTTATAGGCAGGTATAGGTCCCCCTAGGTAGGTTATAGGCAGGTATAGGTCATTATAGGCAGGTATAGTCCCCCTAGGCAGGTATAGGTCCCCCTAGGCAGGTTATAGGCAGGTGTAGGTCGTTATAGGCAGGTATAGTCCCGCTAGGTAGGTTATAGGCAGGCATAGTCCCCCTAGGTAGGTTATAGGCAGGCATAGTCCCCCTAGGTAGGTTATAGGCAGCCATAGTCCCCCTAGGTAGGTTATAGGCAGGCATAGTCCCCTAGGTAGGTTATAGGCAGGCATAGTCCCCCTAGGTAAGTTATAGGCAGGCATAGTCCCCCTAGGTAGGTTATAGGCAGGCATAGTCCCCTAGGTAGGTTATAGGCAGGCATAGTCCCCCTAGGTAGGTTATAGGCAGGTATAGGTAGGTATAGGTCATTATAGCCAGGTATAGGCCCCGCTAGGCAGGCTATACGCAGGCATAGGCAGCACTTTAAAACAAAAAAAAACCCACTTACCTGGCTCCCCGCTGCTCCGCCTCCTCGCTGTCCGGCCTCCCACGCGCTCTCCCTCATCTTCTCGGCACAGGCGCGTGATGTCATCCGGCCGCGCACGCAGCGTGATGACACACGCTGCCTGTGCCGGAAACTCCGGACGGCCGCAGACGCCCGGAGTCCACTGCGGAGCACGGAGCGCTCGCTCTCTGCTCCGCAGTGGTATCTGTTCACTTGAGTGAAGAGATAGCCGACAGCGCCCGGGTCACTGCAGCGCCTGGACACTGTCGGCGGTACTTGGCGTTCAGTTATATGTGCTCCCTGAGGAGCCGCATATAACTGAAGCGTCCCTGTCGGCGCACGGGCCATCGCAGCGCCCGAGCGCCGACAGTGACTCGAGTATAAGCCGAGGGGGGATTTTTCAGCACATTTTTTGTGCTGAAAAACTCAGCTTATACTCGAGTGTATACGATATATATATATATAATACTACACACACACACATATATATATGTATGTAAGTGCATATATACACACATATATATATATATAAACGGACACACAGTGCATACCCTATAGTCAAAAACCATGGGGTGTATGTGTGTCTATATACACACACTGGTACTTGTAGTTCCACAGCAGCCATCAAATTAACTAAATGTCCCAGCATGCAGTGACTGCACCCGTCGAGTTAAAAAAAAATAAACCCTCCCCCCAAAAATAAGCCTTAGCCCTTTTTTTGGAGATGAAAACAATATAAGACCCTGTCTTATTTTTGGAAAAACATGGTATGTTGTAGATCCACTGCTTGATGGCAATAGTGTTTTCCGAAAAGGCATTGTCCTCTTTCTAGAAGATAACCAGCATTGCCTTACTCCAAAGATTGTTCATAATAGCTTGAAGGAAACTTGTCACCTTCAACATCATCTGGAGGCAGCATGTTAAACATCAGGATTAGCTAAGAAGATTGATATATATTTTTGTAGGGGAATATTCAGTAGAACTTGTAATTTATTCCTGTAAACCCCTGCTTATTCTGGGATAAGGAGTCCAGTAGGCAGTTTTATCACCGATATCCATTCTTCCTTGTATAAGTGTAGATACAGAGATGACTGTCACTCACTGATAACACTGCCTACTGGACTCCTTAACAAAGAATAAGCACAAATGTAAATGAACATAATATCGTGAAATACAAGTTCTACTGAATCTTGTTTTTAAAAATTATAATTTTCCTCTGCTCTTTCTATTCTATTGCATGCTAGCAGCAGATCAGTAACTAAAGAAGCCTGGGTCCCATAGCAAACTTTTGGATGCCCCCACCTCTACCAGGAAGTGCTGTCCATTTTTTATTTTACTTTTAGGTAGGTAGGTTGGTAGATTCCAGGTAGGTCGGTAGGCCCAGGTAGGTAGACCCCAGGCAAGTAGGTAGGACTCATGTAGGTTGGTTGGTAGGCCTAAGGAAGGGAGGTAGGCCAGTTAGGTAGGTAGGTGGTAGGTAGGCACAAGTTAGGTAGGTAGATAGACCCCAGGTAAGTAGGTGGTAGGTAGGCCCCAGTTATATAAGTTGACAGGTTCCAGATAAGTAGTTAGGTACCAGTCAGATAGTCCACAGGTAGGTAGGTAGGTCCCAGGTTCACCACAGGTAGGTAGATAAACCCCAGCTTGGTAGAGCCCCATTAGTGAAATGAAAATAAATAAACTCCTCTCTCTCCCCGTTCCCTCGATGAGCTGCAGGCTGGTTTCTCTGAGTGAAGCCCGGCACATGTGGTGCAATGATGTGACATCATCATATCGCCTACATCAGGACTCATGGCCGGTGCCTGGTAAATCTATGGCCTAGGGCCTTGGACCTACTAGGCAGAATAAGTGGAGCAGGGAGCAGGTTGCTCTCTGCTCCACTAAGGGCTTCAGCTGTTTGCATGTCCTGAGGACACACAAACAGTTAATTAGATCACGCAGTGTAGGGGCTTGAGGGCTTTTGCCTGCCTCTGAATGCTCAGGACAGGGGGCCCAGGTGTTCTGAAGCATAATGCACTTGCCTAGCCACCTGTGGCAGCAGGCCCCATTGCAGCTGCTACGGTGGTAGTTCTGCTGCTGATAGGACAACTTCAGGAGACTTACAAAGAGCATGCCTCAATAGCGCAAAGCTGTTTTGGTGACACTAGGAGGACCTACATAACATTATAAAGATGGTTTTAATGTTTAAACCAATTAGGAAATATGTATATGATATGCCATAATAAATATTTTGTCACAGTGCAATGAAAATACAGACAAAAATAGACAGAAATTGACAAATGTGTTGCCTCATAAACTAACATTAAGTAACCAAACTGTATACAATCTTAAAATATGGTTGGGTTTCCATTTTAATAGGAAACTGGGAATGAGCCCTTATATTTGTCCAGTTATAGGTCAACTACAATTCCAAGCACACTTTGGTAGAGCACTTGGCATCCATGACCATGTATATATTTGTACAAACAAGAACTAATTCACTCAAAAACTCAACACCCCCCAGCAGTTTTACACTTGTGCTGTATGTTCAATGAATACACTTTATGAACTGAAATGATTAGAACATTTTCCACATTTGCAAAAGATTAGTGCAAAGGTATATAGTTGAAGAGAGAATGCCATTAAATAGGTGCAATGTTTTGACTACAGGTCTTACAGTTCCACACCCTATTTCCACAAACGTGTTCAGTAATAAAAGCAACATGTTTACATTTTAACACATGTTTTACTGTTTCGTGAACCTCACCTCTTTTTATAACAATAAGGTACTGTGTGGAGAAAAGAAATAAATGTTAATTCCAGTATTTCCCTTAGTGAAGAAAATAACACTCTGAATCATGGCCAGAAATACAAACTCCAAAAAACAAATTCTTCATTTGGGAAGTTTTAAGAAAGAGATAACAATTGCAAGATTATCAATTTTTATATTTTTTCCTAGGCTGCAACCAAAATGCTTCACAAGACCAAAAACCATTTTATGTTCTACAGACAAAATTCAATTAGTACTGTGTATTGAAAAATACACATACAACAGCAGTTAGAGTGTATACCTGCTCTTGAGCTACAGCTAAATGTAAAGAAAATTGCTTAAACAAAAATGTGTAATACAAATTCATTAGAATCCTATCATTGCCAAATTACAAGAACATCTCTTGGTCCAGCTACAAATGCTGTTGTACTGTAATGGGCTGCCAACAAGAGACTGTCATGAACTGTGGAAAGATAAAATCACAGGTTTTATTGTGAGAAACTGGAATATGACTACTTATAAATTCATTCTACCGCCAAATGAGGTCTTAAATATAATTAAATCACACTACCAATTAAACTTTGCTAGATAACAGTCATATTATGTAGGTTATGCAAGAACTTGTTACAATGTATTATGATTTACTATACATAGAAACACATCGAGGTACACAAAGAAAAATGTTGCTGTATATTTGTAGACGTCCAGGGATGACATTATATTTTTTCTTTCATATAAGCCTACAGTTTTAGACCTTAATTTTTTCTTTTATGCAAACTGATATATAAACGCAAGGGCATAGAAATCAACAGGTCATAGTGATCAACAAAATTTCTGTAGATCAGCTTCAGTACTAAATAAAAGCTATCACACAATCCCTAAAGGAAATCTCTGTACAGCACCGAAATAATACCAACATAAACTATCCAGGTACCAGGAGCATTCAGTGCTATAATAGCACAATAGAAATACAAAAATGCCAGCAAATTGTACCAACATTTGCTTGAAATAATACTCTTTTGTGCCCAAATAAAACCGCAGGCTGCCCAAATGATACTGGTATGCAGCTGCCAAATCATAGAGCCTGCCATGCTCAAAACATATTATTTGGAGCAAAATAAAAGCCATTTAGAGCCAAAAAATAGTCCATAGGCACATTATACAATGTCACCATTGTAATACAATCATACAGTGCAGAAATAATTCCTCCATCACAATGCATTCCATTCAGCTAATACTCCCATACAGTGCTGTAATGAATATTACTCACTGTCAACTACAAAACTCTACACACACACATATAGACATGTCTTCTGTAAACACATTAAAGAATTGCTAATATGTACATATATATATATATATAATAATATATTATATATATGTATAATAATATAATATATATATATATATATATATATAAAGTGCCGTATTTATATAAGGGGTGCTCAGATATTATTAAAGCACCTACTTAGTGCATAAAGTTCCCGATTAGTGCCCCCTGCTACATAATGAATATATCTAGACTGTGCCAAATTAGCGCTGTTGAGTGCCAAGATATATAGGACCACATATATGAAAACAGTCTAGTCTAAAACTCACTTTGTTGCCCACAGCAACCAGAGCACCTCTCTCATTTTTCCACAGCACTATATAAAATGAAAGGGGCACTCTGATTGGTTGCTATAGGCAACAAAGAAAGTCTTAGACCTAGACAATTTTCATACATGAGGTCCATAGATTTTTAACCAGGCAGCAAACCACCCAAAGAATAGAAACAGACACAATTCCTAGCACTGCATTTAGCACAGTTACTTTTTATGCACCTCTAATCCAACTCAATCCCTTTACAGTCCCACCCATTCTAATGACAATGTGAAGGGAAAAAACTGTAAAAGGGTGCAGCACTTAAATAACACTGTGGTCCCTTCATATTTCACAGTAAAGGCATACAGAGTATTTCAGAAAAAGAATGTGGCAATTTCATTGGACTGTGTACAGTGTTGTAGTAAGGGTGCCTAGAACCCACCAGAGCTACTGTACTTTGTCTCCCTGTCTCTGCCACTGCATGGTGCCTCCACCCAGTCTCGCATTGACTGATACTGACCAATGTAATGACATTATCACACCAGCCTGTAACCAAGATGGGATACTGTAGCTTCTGAATTTCTTTCTCCTAACTACAGGTGAGCTGAAGCAGCAGGAAACCGGCTGGTAAGCATAAAAGGACCACAGGCAGTCCCTGGGTTACAAATGGGATCGGGACTGTAGGTTTGTTCTTAAGTTGAATTTGTATGTAAGTTGGAACAGGTATATTTATTAAATGTAATTCCAGCAAAAACATTTTTGGGATAGTACAGAGAACAGTTTTTCCTTTTGTTTTGCTGTTTGTGCCCTTTTCTAGAAGATTTCACCTAACATTCTGTATCTCATGTGCAGCTGTGGCATGCTGGCACTTGGTTATCATGAGGCGTGACTCAGTGTTGAATGTCAGCCACGCCCTATAAGCAACTAGGGGACGTATGTAAGTTGGAACAATGTAAGTAGGGGACTGCCTGTATAAAGATATATGTCTGCCTTGCCCCCACAAATCATACATATTACATAAATAAAAATATACAAAAAACTATAACACAGTTCTAAGTATAAAACCACAAAATAATACCAAGTAACACTGCTACCCAAAACAAGAATCCCAAGGCCAATATTACCAATGTTTCCACTAAGACCAAATACCACCACACCATGATCACATCTAACAATCACATAGTGACTGAATAATAGACCAAAACATTACTGAATACAAACCGCTGCACTGTGGTCAATATTCCTGCCATACAGTGACCATATAGTAGGATATACCAGTTGTGCACAGGATCTGCATACATATAAGTGATTACAGTACAGTTAAATCCAGTGACTCGTAGGAGATGTTGTCTCTGATGGTAGCCGTTCTCTTTTCCTTTTCTTCTCCACTCGTTCCATACCCCCATGAAATCTTCTCCCATCAACAACTCGTTCCTGCAGAATTTACCACACAAACATCTTAGCCTCCTTACTTTTCCAGCACCTTCCTACCTGTTCCCAACTCTGTACAAACTTCCCATCCGAAACAACAAATATGGCAATAGTAACCCGCTTGTGTCTCAAACAATAAAAGTGCCCCTAGATGGCTATGAGACTCATGATTGTGCAAGTTTTAGTCTTTTTGTGTGTCCCCATTTAGCAGGTAAGTAAATTACCAGTATAGTAGGTAGGTGCATTCCCAAATTAGGTAGGCAGATTAAGCAGACTGCCTTTTAGATAAGTAGTCCCCACAGTGAATAGGTTATGGCCCTGTTTGGTAGGTATATAGCTCCCCCCATCCCGTTTCGGTAAGTAGATTTATAGACACCCTAATAGGCAGGTATCTAGGTCCCCCTTTAGGTAAAATGGTAGCAACCAAACTTATAAGAGGAATGGAGGATCTTAGTTATGAGAAGAGGTTAGTAGTAGAGATGGGCGAAAATGATATAGACTTGAAGTGGAAATCTGTTAGATTCAGGAAAACTTCGGATCGAACAAGTCGAAGTTTGGGGTACTTCGGGTTGAACGCAAGGTGTGCTTTTGATTGATAAAATGGCTGCGAGCACATGGCTTTCATGGGGCTCAAGCACTCTGTAGGAAGAAAGGGCATATGCCCTGCATGACATATGAGCAGAGATGAAGCCATCAGTGACCCCGGCGGATTCTGTGCACGTCACCGCACTATATAAGCGTCGCTGCAGGTCGCTGGATGCTTCATACCCGTCTCACTTGTACTGATCAGGAAGTGCGCCGTGCGGACAGATTGTTGACTGAAGAACTGATTTTTAGTACAGCAATTTTTGTGGGGTGTCTCAGCTTTGTCTCTCAGAGACTTGCTTCTCTTAATGTTTTCCATTTCTGATTTTTTTGGGTCTGGCGATCTAAATCCAGTGTGCGTCCAGTGCAGCTGCATATATACATGTTAATGGCTATCTGCTCACTTAGCACATTGAATTATCCAAGGGGGAGCTAAGCCAGTTCCTGTTGTAATCATTAAAGAAACAGCGTTTTTTACAATACAAATACCACTCGTTTTTTGCGGCTAGCTCAAATTCTCTTATGGGCGCATATAGCAACCAGGGTTTATTTAAGCGTTGATTTTCTGCTGTGGTTGACTCCACAGAAAACCGGACTTATTCAACGCGCAACAATAACAGATTTTTTCCTGTAGCCAAATTCCCACAAGCGAAGGTTAATTAAAATTTTTTCCTTGTTGTGTAGCGTAGAAAACACGCAATTGTAACACGCTACAAAGCTAGTATAGTTTATGGCTGACTCATTACTTTTGATGTGCAATTTTACCCATACATCAGGGGTTAATAAGCGCTGTTTTTCTGCTGTGGTGACAAAAATAAAACGCTTTGTTCACCGAGCCTAAAAATTACAATTTTCCTCTGTAGCCATAAATTCACAAGCAAAGGTTAATTACAATTTTTTTCTCTTGTTGAGTAGCGTAGTAAAACACATGAGAATTGTAACACGCTACACAAAAGCGTAGTAGTTGTTGTTGGCTGCTTAAATTCTTTTGCGCAATTTACATCCAGGCGGGTTTAATCAAGCGTTAGTTTTTGTGATGTGGTGACAAAAATAAACCTTCTGTTATTCCACCACACCTAAAATTACAACTCTTTCCTGTAGCATAATTCCCATGCAAAGGTTAATTACAATTATTTCTCGTTGTTGTGTAGCGTTCGAAAACATCAATTGTAACACGCTACAACAAATCAAGTAGTGTTGTGGCGCTCAATTCTTATTGCGGATTTACGATCCAGTGGTTAATAAGGCGTTGTTTTTTCTGCTGTTGTGACTCCAAGAAACGTCTTTTTCACACCGCCAAAATTAAAATTTTATCCTGTACCATAAAGTCACAAGCAAAGGCTAATTACAATTTTTCTCTGTTTGTGTAACTAGAAAAACACGCAATTGTAAACGCTAACAAAGCTCGGATAAATTTTGTGGTTGCTAGCAATTTGTTTGGCGGCAATAAATTCCAGGAGTTAATTAAGCGTTGTTCGTAATTACTCAGTAAAAGAAACTTAGTTTTTCACCGCCAAGAAGAAATTTCTGTAGCCAATAATTCATATCCTAAGGTTAATTAAGCCTGTTTGTAGCTTATATAATCAGTAAAAATACACAGAGTTTTTAAACAGCACATAAAAGTCAATTTTCCTGCCCATTTGTGGAGCGCAATTTCTATATCCAAGGGTTACCCAAGCTTCTTCTTACAGTGGGTTCATTTTGGAGTCAAATACAGGAGTGTATTTAACATATACCAGATCTCTTCATCAACAGTGTCGATATATTTTTAGAACAAACAAGTATTCAGACCAGAGAGGTGGAAGGCTCTTCACCTGTCACGGTGGCAGAGGCACAAAAATATCCTGGAGCGAGGCCCAGGTCCAGCACAGCAGAGGGACTTCGCACAGGGTCCACTCGGTGAGGCCACAACTGCCGCTGTCAATCTAGCGGCAGTGTGTTGTTCAGGCAACACCCATGTTCTTGAATGGTTGCCTAGTCATCCACTTCCTCCCAGATGACATCTGAAACCCCAGCCAAGAGTCGTTGGAACGTCAGACACAGCCCGTTAGTTGGCATGGCCCGGAGCGGTCAGGCTCTCCCTCATCTGTCCTCAAACCCGCCTCCTGGTCCCAGTCCCGGTCTTCCCCTGCCAGAGATCTACTATGGGTTCTGGGCTCAGCCCACTATTATAGCGAGATGAACAATTTGAGGAGGGCAGTCAGCAGCAAACTCTGCAGAGAAGAAATGGGCCAATATCCCCCTGCTTCTTGCAGTAGCGGCAACAGTATAGATGTTGAGAGTGGCATGGGAGTCATGTTGATGAGGGGAACAGCCTCTGCATACCAAGACCAGTGATGAGGTGACATCTAGTGACATGACGACAAAACAAATATATGGAATGATGTAGCCCACCGCACTGAGCCGGTGGAGGCAAGGGCTACTCATCATCGTTCAGGAGAAAGAGGGCGCAGCTTGCACGTCAAGGCCAGCGGTGCAGCCGACGCAAGTGGGTCGTGTGCCGTGAGTCAGCAGGATAGCAGCATGTGAGGTCGGTGAGGTCAAGCGACCACGGGAGTAAAAAAACCCGCCTTCGCAGGTCCAAGAACGTAGCGGCACAGGGCTCAGCGAGCAGCGGCGCAGGTAGTCACTCAGTGCGAGCCTTGGCGGTAAAATATATGATACACGGCCAGTGCGTGGCGTTCTTTGCTAAGACACCGGTAGGAGCCGAAATGGGTAATATGTAGAATCTGTTACGGCAGAAAGTGAATGCGTGAGCCAGGTGAGCTAACGGTGCACCACGGCCCCTGCGTCAACACATGCAGCGTCACATCCGGTGGCCTGGAGAAACGTGGCTCTAATGTGGTGGTCCATCCTGCCGCCGCAGCAACAGCAGCAGGCAGCACGCCCCTAAGTGGCACGCATGCCATTGCAGCCAGTCAAGGCTCCACCACCTCTGCAGAGGAGCTGTTCCTCTTTGACATCATCTCCCGGTCCAGATGCTCCTTGCTCCTCGCACTCCATGGCCGCCAGCAGTCGTTACACGAGGCGATTGGCAAGAGTATATCTACAGTATGCGATCCAACCATTCCAAAGGTGCAGAAGCTGACCGTTACTCCCCTGTCCAAGTTGTTGTGCTGCGAGTACCTCCCTTTCCAAATGGTGACTCAGCACTGTTCATGAACTAATGGCTTGTGCAGAGCCTAGATGAGAGTTCCAAGCCGTAATTTCTTTTCAAAAAGGGCATAATCCTAGCACTTCATAAATATAAGAACAGAAGGTGGGGCCAGTCCTTGAGCTTATCGTTTGGTTCCAAGTGCACGGCAGCGCGGACGTCTGAGCTGTAACACGTCAGGGCACAGTACATGTCCTTTACAGCCCACTGGTATGAAATGTGCTATCCACTCCTGCCAGGCACACCAACAACTTGACAGGAGAAACATGCCGTCATTCTCCTCCTCGTATTTCAAACTGCGCTCCTGCGCCAATGTCCCGCCTCCTCCTCCTCCACCATCACACCTATCTCAGCCTCCACAAGTAACTTGCTCCATCATACCACATGATTAGGGGCCACATCGGTTTCCACGCATTCTACACCTGGGCTTGCTCGGCGTAAAACGAAGTCACACGGAGAACTGCGTCCGCGTCATGCAGCAAGAAATCGATGGTGTAGTGCTTTCTCCAGCGCCAACTGACAAATCGAACCATGGTGACGGACAATGGAGGAACAAGGTGTCCGCTGCTGCACCGAGGTCGGGCATTGGTCCATGCACACTGTCATTGCCGCACGTGTTTCAATCTGAGTTGTGAAAAGTGTTTCCTGAAAGTCTTCCACCGATCTTCAGAAATTCTGAAAATGGCCAGGAAACTGGTGTCATCACTCATACCATTCCTACAAAGCCAGTGAACACCCTTCCCCTCGAGTTGCAGGCGGCAGAAAGGCCTCCCCCAACACACGTACTGATTTGCGAGGTTTCCACCCGCTGGGAATTTCCAGCCTGCACAGGTTGGACCGACTGTTAGAACAGAGAAAAGGCCATTAACAATTTTTGATGATCCCAGGCGGACAGGAGTACTACCCCTGGTGTAACTTTGATTAGCAGCACATGGCACCTCATGCGTGACACCTGCCGTTTTGTTGAGCCATTCGAGGAGAGCCATTGGTTATTTGTCAGATCGCCCAGGACCTGGAACGGATGAAAAACGTCATTCAACTGCTCATTGTCCCAGGAAACAGGATGCTGTAAAAATCTGTCAGGGCAGGGGACTGAGACGTGGCGACTACATCCTCGCGGCCACATGAGTCCGGTATACTGAAATTGGATGAGGAGAGGAGGACATTTGGAGCAGAAGCCATTGTCTGGTGAAATTGAGTGGAATTTCTACCCATTTTGAACAAAGAGAGGATGAGCAGAAAGCAGCTAAGGGGAGGTAGATGGTAGAATGAGTGAAGACGAGGCAAGATGACCCGCAAGCACCGTGGCAATAGACATTGAGATGGAGGCAGGGAGCCCCTCGGAGGTCACTTTGTGCAAACATGCCCACAGCATGCAGATTTGCCTGGCTATGACAGCCGAATATTCAGCATCCCGCAGAATGGATGACTATCTGGCTCTCCACCCGTATTGGCACCCTCTCTACCGGTCCAAAATGGAGCCTTTTCCGCAAGCTATTGATTGAAGGGGGAGGTACAAACTCAAATACTATAGGGAAATCCATCCGTCGTCCAGTTGGCCGCTGCCTATGTGACGGCACGTCCCATCCTCTGAAGGTCTAGACCGGGGGTTCCTTCAGCGCTCACGTACTTACTCGCCGCGGCTGCCGGGGGAAGGTTGGGGTGGGAGGTCCGGAGCAGTACACAGCTCCATCACAGCAAACTAAGTCTGGAGTCACTGAAGAGGCAGCTTCCTTCAACCCGCCTAGTGAGGAGGGCATTCGCCAGCAGCAGCAGGACCTGGAGCAGACCCGTGAACCAACAGGTGGTGGGCCCCCTAACGGAAAGGCACTTCTGCCACCCTAGTTAGAAAGATCCGCTGGACTACTGGGCTACCAAACTGATGTGTGGCCGCAACCTACCCGATATTCCAGTGGGAGAAGCTGTTCCTGCCGACCAGGTAGTGTTGCATCAGAGCGGACGTGTTTCAGTGCGGCGTGTCCATCGTTTTACCCCAAGCGAAACCGCTTGCTCCACGGGAAAGTGTGGAACGACTGGACCTTGTCAAAGATAATCATGAGCGTGGTCGGCCAGGGATTCCACACTCCAATGCCTAGGCTTCAGACTACAGTCAAGTCCATGAACGCCTCACAACGCCAAACTGATGAGAAATGAGTCTGGGTTCAAACAACTGCCTCAGCCACCTCTTCAGATGCCGCCAACCACCAACCGCCTGATGCCACACATCTGCTGACAGTTTCTTCTCCATCTGCCACCAAACCATCTTTACCAGGGAACTGGTAATTGCACCCACCTCCACACTCATTGTGCTCACTGTGCTGACCTCATGCGTGCTGCTGATGGCTGCTGCCCGGTTACCTCCACACTGTGGTCATTGTGCTACTCTCTGATCCTCATAGCTGCTGCACTGTCGACCGTCACCAATCCACTCTCTATTATTGTGCCAAACGCTGTGCCTACTCCTGTTTTGCCCACCTCCAGAATGTGAATTGTCCACATTCTTACCTCATGCGCTGCTGTGGCTGCTGCATGACTACACACTCTGTTCATTGTGGCACTCTGCTGCCTATCCTCGTTTTTGCGCACCTGCAAAAATTGTCTGTGTGCCACTGTCTGACCTCATGCTGCTGCTGTGGCTGCTTGCCGTGCCTCCACACTGTTTCCATTGTCCCCACCTCTGAGCCTATTCCTGTTTTTTGCACCTCAAATGTCATTGTGCCACTGTCTGAACCTCATGCTGCTGCTGTGATGCTGCCGTGACCTACACACTCTGTCATTGTGCACTGTCGACCCTCATGGCTGCTGCTGTGGCGCTGCCGTGACCTACAACACTGTCAATTGTGCACTGTCTGACCTCCATCAGTGCTGCTGTGGCTGCTGCCGGTGACCTATACACACTGTGTCCATGTCCCATTCTGTGGCCTACTCCTTTTTTTGCCACATATCCAGAATTCATTGTGTCCACTGTCAGACCTCATCTTGCTGCTGTGGCTCTGCCGTGACCTCCACACTGTGTCTTTGTTCCCACGCTGTGGCTCTGACTCCTGTTTTTACTCACCTCCAAACTGTCATGTGCCACTGTCCTGACCTCATGCTGCTGCTGTGGCTGCTGCCGTGACCTCCACACTGTGTCATTGGTCCCAACTCTGTCCTACTCCCTTGTATTTGCACCTCCAAATGTCATTGTGCCACTGACTGGACTCTTCATGCTGGCTCTGCCACTGACCTTCACACTGTGTCAATTGTGCCACTGTCTGAACACTCGATGCTGCTGCTGTGGCTCGCATTGCCTTACCACACACTGTGTCCATTGTGCCACTGTCCCTCATGACCTCATGCTGCTGCTATGCTGCTGCCAGTGACCTACACACTGTGTCATTGCTCCACTCGTGGCCTACTCCTGTTTTTTGCCACCTCCAGAACTGTCATTGTGCCACTGTCTCACCTCATGTCTGCTGCTTGCGCTGCATGACCTCCACACTCGTCATTGTGCCACTCTGCGTGGCTACTCCTGTTTTTTGCCACCTCCAGAATGTCATTGTGCCACTTCTGAGACCTCATGCAGCCTGCTTCGCCGTGACCTCCCACTGTGTCATATGTGCCACTCTGTGGCCTAATCCTTTTTTAGCCACCACAAGAATGCGTCATTGTGCCACTGCTGACCTCAATTCTGCTGCATGTGGCAGCTGCCGTATCCTACACACTGTGTCATTGTGCTACTGTCTGGACCTCATGCTGCTAGCTGTGGCTGCGGCCGCGACCTACACACTGTGTCATTGTCCCACTCGTGGCGTACTCCTGCTTTGCCACCTCCAGAATGTCAATTGGCCACTGTCGTACCTCATGCTGCGCTGTGGACCTGCTGCGTGACCTACACACTGAGTTCTTTGTTCCACTGTCCTGACCTCATGCCTGCTGCGTGGCTGCTTGCTGCCATGACCTCCACACTGTTAATGTTGCCACTTGTGCTCTCGTGGCCTACTCTTTTTTTGTTGCCACCTCTAGAATGTCATTGTGCCACTGCCTGACCTCATGCTGCTGCTGTGGCTGCTGCCGTAACCCACACACTGTGTAATTGTACCACCTGGGGCCTACTCCTTTTTTTTTGCCCCCTCCAAATGTCATTGTGCCACTCTCTGACCCTTGCTGCGTGGCTCCGCCGTCACCTCCACCGTGTCATTGTCCCCACTCGTGGCTACTCCTTTTTTTTGCACTCCAAAATGTCTTTGTGCCACTGTCGACCTATGCTGCTGCTCCCGTGACCTCCACACTGTTCATTGTGCCATCTGTGGTACTCCTTTTTTTTGCCACCTCCAGAAGAAATTTGCCACTCTTGACCTCATCTGCTTGGCTGCCGCCGCCCCTCCCACCTTACGATGTTGCCACCTGAGGCCCTCCTTTTTTTTTCCAGCTGTTCTCTATGACTTTATCAGCTACATTCCCCCTTTAGTTTTTTGGTCAAAATTTTTCCCTCTTAAGTGCCCAGGAATTTTATAGTGAAGCGATTCTAAACGGCGGCAGTCATTTGGGCTGTCATACTAAAAAACAAATTGTATGAAGACCCAAAACCCAAGCTCCCCCCTGCATATTTAAACCGGCACAACTTCTACACACCCTGCAGGCCCTGTGCAGTGGAAAAAAGCTGTTTTTTAACGTGATTCGCCCGAAGTAATTCGGGGAAGAAGTTATTTTTTTGCCCCAGAAATTCGGAGAAAGGGAAAAAACCGAATTTCGGAAAATTCGCCCCCTCTCTAGTTAGTAGAATTGAATTTATTTAGTCCCTTTAGAAAAGACGGTTCAGGGGGACAGATTAATTTATATAAATATAAAATGGCCCTACAAAAGGGAGGGGGAAAAATTTTTCAAGTAAAGCCTCCTTCAGGGGGAAAAAAAGGTTTCAGTCCCCAAAGGGGAGAAAAGGTTCTTCACTGTAAGAACTAAAAATCGTGGAATAACCTGCCTGAGGAGCTAGTTACAGCAGGAACAGTGGGATTTAAAGAAAGGTTTTTATAATACCGAAACTGAAGAATATCAATAGTACAAAACCATGTAAAATTTGGATCCTGGCTGGTGGCGGGCCGGGGTCAAGAGGGGGTCTTCCCTGGAGCAGATTGTTTTGCCTTGTGGGTTTAAGGGCATTAACCAGTGGGGAGGGTGGTTAAAATATTGTCTCCTCCCTTCGACCACTTTTCCCCCCCTTTGGGTTGAACTTGAGGACACATGTCTTTTTTCAACCGTCAAAAACTATGAACTATGTAATTAAGCCCCAAAAGAGTTAGGTAGGTATAAAGGCCCCCTTTTTAAGGTGGGAGGGTCAGGTCCCCCTTACGATGGTAGGTATATAAGCCTCATTGGGTGGGACCCTCCCCTACTGAATATATATATAGTCCCCCATTAGGTAGGTGGGTATATACCCTATATGGTAGGTATATAGGCCCCTCTAATAGGCAGATAGATATATAGACCCACCATTAAGTAAGTAGATAGGTAGTTATATAGACACACCATTAGGCATATATATAGAACCCCAGTAGGTAGGTAAGTATATGGGCCCATGTTAGTAGGTATATAGGCCCACTGTAGGTAGTTATATCGGTTCCCTATAGGTAAGTATATAGGCACCCAGTAGGTAGACCCCCTGAAAGTAGGTACATAGGCCCTCCGTAGGTAATGATATAGGACCCCTGGAGGTAGGTATAAATGCCCTCTGATTGATTACATTTTTTAAAAAGATACGTACCTTTCCCCATTCCCCACCTGAAGAGCACATTCTGCCTATGCAACAACATTGCTCCCTACATATAAGGCTTTTGCCCCTAGGTTTGTAGTGAGCAGAGGGTGATAACAGGGTACTGGTCAGGGAAACCCGATGGAAGCACATCCATTTAAAAACATGCTGCAGAGCTCGGGGCACCCTTGGGGATTGCCAGCATGCAGCAGCACATATGTTGGTCCTTCGGTTGGCCAGTCCAACAATGACTGTGCACATACTGGGATATTCTCAAGATTGTAGGTGGCAAGCAGTCTGGGAAGGCAAAGTTACTGAAAAAAACTATTAAAAAATCAATAAAACATGCCATCTAAGCTGTTGTCTGAACAAAAAACAGATAGGCAACAGGTCAGGATTTCCCTGACCTTTGACAATCCCACAAAAAAGAGTAAGGCCATATTCACTTTTTTATTTTATTTTTTTTATTCATTCAGCCCACATACAAAATGGACAATACCAAAAACAAGGACGCCCCTAGATCCGGGAGTTTGGAAGGATAAAAATGCCCCTATTATATCATTATAACTTAAACTAAAAAACCCATCATAAAAATCAAAAAGTACCCACATACCAAAAGCAGACAGATATTTGCCTATATAACGCATTTTAGTGATCACATGCTGCTATGCTGTAAGTTGTCATGCCATTTAAGAATTTTCTTAGCCCCAAAAATCCAAAATTGTATATTACCCCTAAAACAGGAAAAAAAAATTTTAAAAAAGATGCAATAACTGTTTTTAACGGGTGGGAAAATTTTGTGCTGCAGTAACACAACATTAAATTTTGTTAATGACCATTCAAAATGTTATCGTTAGTCACAACATCTATGGTCACCTTTATGCATAAAACTAGTAGGCCATTACAGTTGGAATCTGAGGCCTACATCGTAGCTCGGATCAGTTAACCTTAAAGGCTTTGTGGACAATATAACTGAATGTCTTGTGTAGAGGTTTCATACACGAATAACTTTCAGTATGTTTAGCATTTGTTGAAACTAAATTTCCACACATAAAAAATTTAAACAAACACATAAAAGAGCAAAAGGCACAAAGCAATGAAATAACATTATTTAATTTAGTCACTGATAAAATAAAAAATTTTTAACTTTTTTAATGCAGAAATGTATGACACATAGTAAAAAAAACATGCTTGAAATGTAATTTACATGGGAAGGACGATTTATTGCTCAACTTGTCAGTAAGGTTCCCAATATTGCTTCTTTTAAAGTCAGCTCTTGTTATGGATTCTAAACATAGTAAAAAAACATACATGGAAAGAGTGTGAAACATTTAGAGAACTGATGAATTCTGCACATTGTACTGCATAAACTGTTAATAAAATTTATTGTTGGCATTTTGTAGTGAAATATGTGGAAAAAAATTTGGGGAAAAAAAACAGGAAATAACATGATTTTCACAATTTTTATTTTGTTTTAAATAAATTGGCCACAATTGAATTTAAAAATCCATATTTCCTATCGTGGATTAACACATTTGTAAAACTGTTTCATCATTGCAAAAGGAAAAGGCAACCACTATTACATCTATAGTTGTTGACATGATATAAAATGAGGCGATACATACATTTATCATTCTTAAAATTATATTTAGAAAATATTAAAAAAGCATTTCCTAAATCGGATTTCATGTTTTAGATATAGTTATGTGATAAAAAAAGTTTTTTTAAAAAAGTTATATCAGTTTTTTAGTTATACCTGTTTTCAGTAAAATAGGATATATGATAACAATCATGAGCTTATTTGATACAATACATTTTTTGTACATGTCTTAATGCTATTTCCAATGCAAGATAGAAATTTCACCACCATAAAGTTAAAAAACAGGCAAAAATTATTGTTTTTATATAATAAATAACGGATAATACAGTATGCCCTGCTCTAAACTATCACAAATGTCAATTAACCAGTCTAGCATATGTCATATCACTCATAGCTTTTTGTTAGTACTTAAATTATTCGATTAATAGAGACACAGGAGAAGCCTTTGACATTGTAGAAGGTGAATTAAAAATTCTGTTTCTTTTGATGACTTGTCATTTAGGAACAATGAAAATGGCAAAGTTCGTCAGCACCTCCTAACACAGTGAAAAAAATAGCAAGATGCAAATCTGCTGTGAATACAAGGCAAATGTGTAAGTTAACAGTCTGAAAACATAAAATTTTTATTTTTAACTGCATTATTGTTGTATTTATCATGCATATTAATTTGAGTTTCGTACATACACATTTATTTGTTAGCACATACACATGTGGACAAAATTGCTGGCACTGTTCTGTTAAAGAAAATAAAACCACAATAGTCACTGACAAAAGTGATTAAAACTGACAAAAGTAATTAGAAATTTAAATTGACTGAAAATCAACTAATCAAAATCAGACGTTGCTTTTGTGTTTCAACCAAAAATGTTTAAACTGGACTTTATAAAACTGATGGAACTCTTAACTTAATATTTTTCTGCACAACCTTTTGAGGCAATTACTGCAAAGAAATTATTCGTGCAACTCTTAATGAGACTTCTGCACTAGGCCACAGGCATTTTGGCCCACTCCTTGTGTGTTTTATTTTCCTAGTCCTTAAAAAAACTTCACATAATCCATAAAATGCAAGCATAAAAATCTGAAAGCAACAAAGAGATAAACCCAACCTCACAAACACATTTCTGATCAGAAAAAGTCTTAATGGGTTGTCTCACAATGCTGTTTCACAGAGCCACAGCCAGCTTCAGACTCACACTCCCTGGTCAATCTGTAGGTAGGTCTGTCACGCTTCACGCCGCGGCCCCTGCTAGGGACCGACGGCTTTCCCCGTGTCTCCTGTGTCCCGGCCTCCCTGCGACATCCCCTGGTGTCCTGGCCCCTCTACCACGCACCTATCCGGGCTCCTTCCACTCCAGAAGCCTCACCCCCTGTGCTTCCTCCAGCTCCCTGGCATCCTGAGCGCACCAGCGCGGCACAGCATCACATTTAAAGAGTCAGAGTACCATGGCCCTGCCAGTGACCTGTAACCCTGTGCTACATAATAAACCCTCCTACCTTTACTCAGACAAATCTCATCAGCTTCTATGAGGAAGTCAGGTTTAGACTGGAAATCGGGGTGAGGCACGGGATGTCAATATATCTAGATTTTTCTAAAGCATTTGATACGGTGCCACATAAAAGGTTGGGTTTAAATAAAATGAGAATGCTTGGACTGGGGGAAAATGTGTCCCAAGTGGGTAAGTAACTGGCTCACTGATAGAAAACAAAGGGTAGTAATTAACGGTACATACTCAGACTGGATCGCTGTTACTAGTGGGTACCACAAGGGTCGTATTGGGCCCTATCCTCTTTAACATTTTCATTAATGATCTTACAAAACAGTAGAATATCGATCTTTGCAGACGATACTAAGCTCTGTAAAGTAATCAACACAATAGAGGATAATATGTTATTACAAAGGGATCTGGATAAGTTGGAGGCGGGGCAGGGAAATGGCAGATGTGGTTTAACACTGATAAAATGCAAGGTTATGCACATGGGGAAGAGAAATCCATTACTTTGGATTACATGTTAAATGGAAAAACATTGGGTAAAAGTGACATGGAAAGGACTTGGAATCTGGTGGACAGTAAACTTAATGTAACACCATGTCAGGCAGCAGCAGCCAAGCAAATAGGATCATGGGGTGCATTAAAAGGGGCATAGATGCACATGATGGGAACATTATTCTTCCATTATACAAAGTCACTGGTTTAGACCCACACATGGAATATTGTGTACAGTTTTGGGCACCAGTGCACAGGAAAAAAACATTGTAGAGCTTGAACCAGGGACAAAGGCGGGCAACAAAAAATAATAAAAGGACTGCGTGGACTACAGTACACAGAAAGATTGGCAAGATTAGGGTTATTTAGTTTAGAGAAAAGAAGGCTTCGGGGGACATAAAAAAATATGTTTAAATACATCAAAGGTCAATATAGAGATCTCTCCCAAGATTTATTTATACACAGGGCTGTATCTAGAACAAGGGGGCATCCTTTACGTCTTTAGGAACGAAAGTTTCTACATAAACATAGAAAGGGATTCTTTACTGTAAGAGCAGTGAGACTATGGAATTCTCTGCCAGAGGGACTGGTCATGGTGAATTCAATAACCGAGTTCAAAAAGGGTTTGGATGCATTTCTGGAGCATAATAATATAACAAGTTATAGTGACTAGGGTTCAGGGAGGAGGGGGCATTGATCCAGGGATTTTTCTGATTGCCAGATTGGAGTCAGGAAGGAATTTTTCCCCAAAATGAGGACAATTGGCTTTCTACCTCATTGGGGGGTTTTGCCTTCCTCTGGATCAACACCTTAGCACAACAGGCTGAACTAGATGGACGACTTGTCTTTTTTTAGCCTTACAAACTATGAAACTATGAAACTATGAAACTACTCTGGGTCAGTTCGTTGTTGTCTTCAGCACAAGAGCTTGACCCCTTGACTGCTGCATTGCTGCTGTTCTATTATAGGTTCCTATACGTCTATCACTTCCTGTTGGACATTTGCCGCTGCACCAGCCTGCCTACCTGCTGTACATCTGCCGCTGCACCTGCTGGCCTATACCTGCTACCTACCTGGACTGGGCATACGTTCACTAGCTACACCTGGACTGTGTGTACATTTATCGGCTACACCTGCGGTGTTCTGTCTCCAACCCAGACCTGCACTTCGGCTACCCACCGCCTGCATCTACCATCTTGGCCCGCGGTGGGCCAGAGGTTTCCGTCCAACCGCACGTTTCAAAGCCATCCCCGGTTAGAATCGTGCAAGGTCTACCGTAGAGATTGGCATATTCGCTCAACTATTTCTAGCTGAGCTTGTTACAGTGGCATGACTCCCTATGTTTATAAACTGAAATTTACACAAGGGCTACAGAGCTGTAAAGGGTTAAAAAGGTTAACATTTGTCATTAACTTGATTAAACAAACTCCTGTGCAACTGAAAACCCACTAAGAAAGGGAGTCAGCCTGGTCGGACAAGGCTGTTTGAGCAATCAGAGAAAGAGAAAAAGCAGAGAGGGGGTAGTCACTAACCTAGAGAAATTTATGTAAACAAGCAAAAAAACAAGCAAAATAAAAAAGAGCAATTTATTGGTGGTTAATCTTGATTTCCCCAAAAACATAAAGCTGATTTGACTTGCCAAAAAGCTCAAATTTTGTCTCATCTGTCCATAGGACATTCTCCTAGAAGCTTTGTGGCTTCTGAATATTCACCCGGCAAATTCCAGTCTCGCTTTTTTATGATCTGCTTTCAACAGTAATTTCTTCCTCAGCCATCTTCTATTAATTTCCACTTTAGCAAAGACAGAGATGGATGGGGGTAATCTGCCCATGATTTTAGTTTGACCTTGGATTTTCACCGGAAACCCAGGATAGAAGGAAAGGGACAGACATGCACCCTATTTGCTACGTCCACCCAAGACTGTCCTGCTACTTGCCTCCCCGACCCAAACGGTCAGCAACAACTGGACAGCAACAACTAGACACCGGTCCCTACCCTGAGAATGGGGCAAACACAGAATGGACCCAAAACAGACCAAACACAAAGTGGGATGTTAGACAGAGCAGGTCAAAGCCGGAGAGAACAACGCAGTACAAAATCATCAAGCAAGAGCATGTCAAGAGAAAAGACACAAGACTTGGATACCAGGAAAAACAGTAGAACAAAGCACACCAGCTTCAGGGCCCTAATAGACTAAACACCAGCACAGGACCACAGAAACTGTGGTCTTAAATAGGGATGTCAGTGTCTGATTCCAGCCCTCTGACATCCCGGGTCACATAGAACACAGACAACCAGGCGCGAAAGGTGAGTTAGTGCAGACAGTTGTAACTTTTTACTCAAGCAGAACGATCTGCAGCCCTGCCCTAGGCTAAGTAGAACCAGACGGGTGTGGCAAAAGCTGTCAATCACACCCAGACAAGCACAGTATCCCGACCGTGTTCAGAACAGTGCAAAGGGAAACTGCAATACAGGTGAACTTTATGGCCAAAAGCGCAGTCTCTGCTGTACTTTGCGGATAAGGGACTGTGCTGTGGTCTGAACCAGCATGGCTGTAACACCATCTCTTCAATTTGACAGCAATTTCCTCTTGCGACCACATACCGGACGGTTCTCTACAGTCCTATAGACCTTAAACTTCTGAATATGTGTAACTGTAGGAACAGGAACATCAAACTGTTTGGAGATGGTCTCAGAGCCTTTACCTTTAACAGGTTTGTTTATAATTTTCTTTTTAGTCTCCTGAGACAAGCCTCTCCTTAGTCTCCTTTGGTCCATGTTCAGTGTGGGGCACTTTATGATACCACACAGCACAGTAACTCGTTTTCACCCTTTAAATAGGCAGGCTGACTGATAACAAGTAAATACAGGATATACTTTAGTTTAACATGTCCCTATGATTAAATTATTTATTTTTTTCCGATTCAAACTCTTTTATTAAAAAGATTGTGAGAAGTACAAGATAAAGCATTGCACAGAGGTCACACAATATATCAATAAAAGCGTATCAAACATAAGATGATGTCGACATAATGTTTGGGCAGGAGCGCAAATCAATGAAGGAAGAAAGAAAGAAAAACCAAAAAAAAAAAAAACCCCCAGAAACGTAAGCATCCGATATCATGAAAACTCGGGGGAGGAGGGATAGGGGAAGAAGAGGAGGAAAAAAAAAAGGCAAAGGAAAACACACCTCCAAGAGGAGAGCGGGGGGGGAGTAAAAGGGAGGAAAGGGGAAAGGCGATCCGGGATAGGGGAAGAGCATACAAGTGTTTGCTACAAGCCCAAATGGTCGCCAGATGGGGAGCCAATATCCAGCCGCAGCGTCTGCCCGAGAACCCCGGGCATGGGCCGAAACCTCCCCTCCCCCCCCCCGGATGAGAAATCTCCCAGTCGCAGGAGGGAAGGGCGCCACCCCCCCCAAGGGCCCCCACGCACACTCCCTAGGTGCCGGCATAACAAGAAGGTAACCTCATGCATAGACCAAACTGGGTAACATAGTTAAATCAAGAAAAATAACAGTAAGTAACAAGGAGAAAACAGGACTCAACGACTGGCCCACCGACCACACCCCACTCCAATAAGACACTTAAGGAGCAGGTCGCATGTCTCACCATCACATCTGCTCTCAATCCAATTCCGCATACATCTCTCAAAAGCAGGTTAAGTAAGTATCCGTGCTAAAAAAGGCAATCCATTCTTCCCAGGTATGAAAATATTGACTATAGCGCAGGGGGGAATCAGTTCTAAACTCCTCCAGACGTTGAAGTGTGTGCACCTCCCGTATCCAGACTGTCATGGTTGGACAGGTGGTTGGACAGGTGGTTGATAACCAAAGTCTGGGGATCACTATCTTAGCAGCCAGAAGGAGAAAGACCAGTAAGTGGGATTTTAGAAGAGCCGTGGGTAGGGGAATGTCAAACAATAGAACCTCTGAGGGACGAATTTCGGAATCCTAATACCCGATGATTCTTGGATTCAAGTTCGAGCACCCTATCCAGAAAGGTTTAGGACCGGACAGCCCCACCAGACATGAGACATGGTCCTCCCTCTCCCTCCTACACCGCCAACAGACCACAGGAACGGAAGGATAGAAGGAGTTGAGTAAAGCGGGAACGTGATACCATCTCGTGAGAATTTTATAGCTCAATTCGTGTGCCCTGGAGGACACCGAAGATTTGTGGGTCAGCTGGAACACCCTGGACCAGTCCAACACCCGAGAGGGTCCCCTGTTGAAATCCCTCTCTCCACTATTGCCTGAAAGGAGAGCTAATCGCCGGTCCGCTGAGGCAGTCACAATACTACTACAGGCCCCCCCCCCCCCCCCAAAAAAGAGAGGGCCCGCCTTCCAGAATAACGTTCCAGGACACCACAGCTCAAAAAGAGTTGGAGGTCCATGCAACCCTAATAAGTCTTTTCCACTTCAAGCAAAAACGCTTCAATTTGTATAGTAAGAGATGATAACGAGAAAAAGCTGCACCGCATGTAGCCTCACCAAACCAACACCTCATGAACTCTTCACGCCCCCTGTGCAGCCCAACCACTTGAATCGAGGACCAAAAGTGGCCGCTCCATCCCCCCAACAGTCGGGAAAGGGCCACCGTCAGGGAGGAAGGGATTTCAGGGTTTGCCCCATAATGGGGTAATAGGGGCCCCCCACCTTTGAAGATCCGGGCTTGGAGGCATAAGACCGCAATGCCAAAACCTCCGACGTGGACGCAAACGGGGAGAGAGCACGGAGGAGCAGGCCCTCTGGGGCAAAACCGACCGCGGAATGCAACAGAGCGCCGCGTATTGTGGCCACATATATCATCCGTCTTAACCGCACCCATAGCTTGGGAAATTGCCCCCCCCTAAATGCATCCAGCGTGTCTCAACTGCCAGTAATAGAGCTTGGAGAAGTCCAGTACGCCCCAACTCAACCTTCTGCCTTTGGTCTACGCAGTGGTAGCGCTCGCGTATCCCTCGGTCTACCCCTAGCCCACACGAACCAGAGAGGTAAACCCTTCTGGGGGGGGGGGGGGGGGGGGGGGGGGGGGGGGGGGGGGGGCCCCCTTCCCCAAAGTTTGAAAAACTTTCTGGGAGTTGGATTTCAACCCTGACTTCACTTACTTCAGAGGACCTTAAGGGAGTAATATGGGGATTTGCTGAAAAAGGTACAGCAGTCCTGGTATGAATGTTGCATCTACAAGATGTTTAACTCTAACCTAACCACCGAAAAGTCTTTTTGTCCCCATTTTAACAAATCCTGTTTAATGTTAGTGAGTCATCGGGGCGAAGTTGAGATAAAACATCTTGTCAGGGTTGAGGTATATCAACCCCCAAATACTTGAAATAGCAGAGAGCCCAGGAGAATGAATAATTACGCCTTCGATGGATGGACAGAATACCCTAGGAATATGTAACCCCATTGCCGCGCATCTTGGTCATGTTTGAATTTATGGTTGCGTAATAGGCTGTAATCTTCATTAACTCAAGTGCCGCACGTAGCGAAGACAGGGTACCAAGGTAGAGGAGCAAGTCCTTCAGCAAAATAGCTGATGCATATTAAAAGTTGGTCCCCCACTCTGATTCCCTGAATCGGGAGTCCTATGAGCACCCGCGAACAGATGCCCCATCGGCCAGAGAAATGTAGAGGACAGGGGAGAGAGGACATCCCTGTCGAGGTGCCATTCCGCCAATTATCAGTGGATCCGACAAAACCCCATTGAACCTCACCTGGGCTTGAGGCAAAGGGCCCCCCCAAACAAAAAAAATAAAACAGTGAGCCATAGATCCTCCGATGCAGCACCGGGCCCCAGAACCCAACGGACCACAACGCCCCCTCCAAAAAAACCCACGCGGACCCTGTCAAAGGGCCTTCCTCCTCTCAAGGGACAGAAGAAGTAACACTGACTCCTTTGCAGCCGAGCATGATGACGTATGGAAAAAGTTTTGAGCGTGTTGTCCCTCGCCTCCCTGGATGGCACAAACCCCACCTGGTCCCTGATCAATAATGTCCCCCAACAATGAGATCATCTGTTCGCTATAAATTTGGCGAAGATTTTCACATCCGTGTTAATTAGAGAGAGGTGGCGGAATGTTGCTGACACTGTGATGGGGTCCTTACCCTCCTTAGGAATCACCACAATGTGAGCCCGCAGGAAAGCCGGGTTCAAAGGGAGAGTCTGCGACGCCTCGGAGAATGCCAGACAAGGCAGGTCAATGCGGTCTATGACTGTTTATAGAAAAGAGCTGTAATACCAGATAATTAAAAATAAATCTGGGCCTGGGCTCTACCAGAGGGCAAAGATTTAATAGCCACCCAGGAGCTCTTCCTCAGAAAATGGCTCCTCTCAGGAGTGACGGGTTTCAACAGAGGAGAGAGGCAGAGCTCCCTGGGGGGGGGGGGGGCAAATAGAGAAAGCAAATCCCGCCGAAAACAACGCAGGGAGGGAACGTATACATTAGTGAATTAGTATTCGTGGAAGACCCGTCAAATGTCCTCCATGAGGTAGACCAGACATCCCCCATGAGACTTGATAGATGGAACATAAAGCGATGCCCTCCTGTCCCGTAATGCTCGGGCTAGGGACTTGCCTGGTTTATCACATAGTCTCCACAAAATTGGGGAATCTCGCAGAGAAACAACAGAAGTGACATTTGTCACTATATTTACTATTTTGCCAGAGGCAAACTTAAACGTCAATCATTCTCTATCCTTAAAACACTAAAACTAACTTTTATTATGTAAACTCTAACCACCTATAAACACTATTTAAAAACCTGATTTCTAACCTCACCATTTAAACCCTTTACTACTTCTGAACGAAGGAATAGATCCTTTTCATATTATTCCAGTCTGGTGGAACACCACCTAATAACAGGAAAGCGCTTATAATACAGCAATTTACTAGCTACAGTAAGGATCCCAAGCCTCCTACTTGGGCAGTCGTCCCTAATCTCTGGACACAAAACAAATAAGGCCCCGCTAGTGACACTGTCTGCACAGGTGGACACTTCTAGACAGGGTGAGAAAATCACAATTTAAAATGTCATATCTGACCTCCCCCGACACGTTTTCAACCAGCTAACAGTGGCTTCATCAGGGTTAGAGGTCCATCACATGTGTTCTAAGCTCACTTCCTTTTATATCCCTGTTAGGTACCCACCCTATTGCAGGTGCTCACCAATTAGCCATCATAGAATCCCACAAAAACCCAACGCCCCTTCCGCACTCCTGCACACGACACACTTAATAGGTGCTGCTTAAAGCTGCCACCATGCTCCAGAAACAACACGTCCTCAGACAAGTTCACCATCTCCATGCCGGGGCTTTGCGTCCTAACTTACCATGGCTGCCCGCGCCAGCGTACTGTATCAATCGACAACTTCCTCCCTGACTGTGATGGACTACCGTCTGCATTTTCTCTCCATATTCATTGCCTAAGGTTGGCTCACCTAGAATGGACAAAGCAAATAGATGTTACATTCCACAGCACACTACCAGCTTTATCACCTCCCATAAACCCCTTCTCATCCATGGTCTAATAGCATATTCCATTTGGGAATATTAATTTTCATTGTACGTACAATTATCATATTATCTTCCCATAAGAAGCACTTCTCTTTATATCTAATATACATACTTCATTTTTAATAAAGCTGCAAAGCCCTATAAATACATATTCCATTGTACTGTACACTATTGTCTTAGTCTATTTCCATAAACCACTTCTCTTTTACATGTAATATTTCCTTCTTTCAGAAGTAGAAAGGGTTAAATGGTGAGGTTAGAAATCAAGTTTTTATAAAATAGTGTGTATAGAGGTTAAGAGTTTAAACATAATAAAAGTTAAGGTTTTAGTGTTTTGCCGGTTTATTGGACCAAATATAGAAGGAGCAGCGCACAGCTGGTCGGTATCTTTTATGTCGAAAGCTCCGATGAAGCTAAGAATGTCGTGGCGGGTCTAAACTAACGGCCTCAGATCTGACTTCCCTCCCGTCGCTTGGTGAGAGGCCTCCAGGGAGGCGAACCGTGTTTAGAGATATATTGGAGTTTAGCCGCAGCTTCTCTTTTGAGGCGGGCGCCATGCTTAATCAATATCCTCTCAGGGAGTATTTCAGTGCCTCCCACTGGGTCTGGGGGGGGGGGGGAGTCGCGTCCTCGGTGGTGCCGGTGGAGATAAAGACGTCTAGTCGTACATTGTGAAATCTGTCAATCACAGCGAATCCGAGCAGAGGGATTCATTCAGTCTCCAGGAAAAGGCCAGCCGGGTGTAGTGGGGGAGGATCAAATCACAGTGAACGGGGGCGTGATCCGAGTGGAGAGTACTACCTACCGAGGCAGATACCACACAGCTCGAGAAGTGAATGCTGAGGTAAGATATAATCTATTCGTGTGTGACCGAATTGTGAGGGAAGTAATGAGAATGATTATCTACGGTCCAGGGGGTGTAGCAATCACCCAAACGACCACCAGCTTGCATGTCCTGAAGCAGCTTTCTTGGATTCTTTTACGGGGCAATTTAGGCCAACGAAAGCGCCCTACCGAAGTGTCTAACAGGGGATTTACAGCTAGATTTAGATCCCCCTGAAGCACAATCAGTCCCTGAGCAAAATGAAGAAAGGGCGTCCCAGCGTCCTAGACCAAGAATGGTCCAACTGACCCGAATTAGCACATACACATATCCCAAGGTGTACACTTGACCCTGGAGGCTAATTATAACGAACAATGCTCTAGGCATCTGCGTCCCGGTATGTGTCCAATCTCAACAGTGGAGGGATTTATGAAGCAGACGGCTACTCCCCCTGACTTTAGAGTGGGATCACTATTATGGGCTACCAGACAGGGAAGTACTATTGCGGTAAGAACTAGACATTGTGAGGAGAGGAGGTGAGTTTCTTTGGAGGAGCACAAAATGCGATCTACTGTTTATGCAGATGGAAAAAGACCTGCAACCTTTATATCCGGGGGAAATAAAATCCCAAAACGTTAAGGGAAGTAGAGACGAAAACTCATCAGTAGGTGCCAAGAGAAAGGGTGAAGAACTCACATCCCCGAAATCGGTGGAACGGGGTATTCCACGCCACCAGCCGCAGAGCCACAAAAAGAGTAATACAAACCACAAACAATCAAAAACAAAGGCCTAACTATGAAGGCCGATACTAATACAGGCAGATATTTCACTGCAAAGCCATATGGGAGTCCCCAAGTGCAAAACTCAACGGGGGATTCCTGCCAAAAAGAGGCAGGAGCAAAATCCACCAAACATTGACAAAGCATTAGGATGGAGGAAAAAGGGGTTGCTGCACTGCAAAGATGTCTGCAGTAACGCAACCTCCAGAGACATCTAGATCAAGAGATGCGTGGGTACGCCCCCCCCCATCCCCCGACAAGCCCGCTGCAACCGGTAAGAGGCAAAAGAGAGGAGACATTCCATGGCAAACAATGGTCCTGAGTAGAGAGATCCCGAGGAAGTGGCCCCACCCGATGAAGAGGTAGCCTTTGGTACCAATAAGCAAAAAAACATTCACAGGGCGAAAGAAATGTTCCAATCAAAAGCGCAGCGGGAGAACGCCAGTCCAGTGGGACCTTAGTCAAGTGCACCAAAGCGTGCATGTTCCGAGATCCACACCTGGGGTAAAAGTAAAGCGACATCCTAGACTGTCCATCTACTGAAGAAAGATGGATAAATGTCGTGAAGGAGTCGTCAAGGCAGAGAGAAGGAGGGGCATCTAAAAAGGTGCTCCAATACACCACCTCAGCAGCATTCAGCGTTGGTGGCCCTCCCTCTCGTGGCAGGCTGTCCGGACTACACGACGAAGTAATAGATCTTTGAGTGTTGTGGATGGCAATCAAATTGGGTGCGTAGCCACTGGTTGTCCAGCAACTGAGGTCCCTCGCCACCACGTGGACGCGGAATAGCCGAGACCAATCTGAAGGGACAACGTCCGGCAAGCCCAAAGTGGAAACAAAGAGTGGTAGATCCTCCAACGTGCGGAAGGTGAGCATCCTGTCAAGATGCTTGACCTGGAGCGAGAAGTTGAATCCCCACCTTCTGGGACAGAAGCGCCGATAGAAGAGGTTTAAGGGCTGTCCTCATATGCAGGGGTTGGCAAAACCCTCAAATTCCAGCCCCCTGATAAACCCTTGCCTTGGCATAATTTCCTCTTTGAGGGGGAAAGTGGGAATTCTGCAGATGACATCTCGCGGTCTGGCGGGATCCATCTTTGGGGGGAGGCCCTTGCCCTGTAAAACACAATGAAGTTGCGTTCGGGGACCCAAAATTTGGTTTTTAACACTTGGTTAAGGGGTAAAAGGTCCCCCGGTTGATGACCCCGGGAGGCCCCCGCAGCCGCACATTATTGCGCCGCGTGGTTTCCAGGTGTCCTTGGTTGGTTAACTGCAGTGTTGGGGGGGTTGCTCCTTTAGGGGGACTGCAAGGGGGTGCGAGATTAATTTTGACCCCTATTTCTCTTCCAATAAAAAACTCTAAGCCTGGAGGGGGTAAAAAAGCACATCCACTGCCCGGACGGGGTCCTGTCTCCGGGACGCGCGGGGTCTGGGTCGGGTTCCCAAGCCCTTTTGGTCGGCAGGAATGAGGGGAGCCTCTCAGCCCCGGGTGTGCCTCTGGGGGGTTGGATTGTTCCTCAGGCGGAAGAAGGCCCCGGGGGGTAGAAAAAGGGGGAGATGGGGACCCAGGAGTAAAAGGGAGGTTTTGAGTCTCTGGCCCTCAGGGCATGGGGGGACTACGCCCCATTTCTGGATTAGGGCTTGAGGCCAGGGGGGTCCTCCCGAAGGGTGTCCACCCGATTGGAGGCCCCCCGGGGGAACCGAGGATCGGGGCAAGGGGGCCCCCATTAGGCGGAGAGTGCGCAGACTGCAATCCAGCACTCCCCCAAACCCCCCCCCCGGCCTCGCCGCCACCCCAAGCCCCCCTCGCCCCACCTCGCGCCCCCGGGCCGGGACTCCCTTTTTGTGGGAGAGCGGGAGCCACTGTGGGAAACCATAGGGGATCGTTAGGGTGTCCCGTGGGTTTTGGGCTTAAACCTCAGAAAAAGGGCCCGGGGTCGAATTTTCCCCCGTCTTGGGCCCCGCTGCAGCAGAACCCAGATTTCGGGTCGCTGGGCCTCCATGGGGGCCACAAGTGTCCGGTGATGGTCCCCCCGCCCCCCAAGCCCTTTGGTCGGGGGGGAGACCCGAAAGAGGGGAGGGAAAAATGAGACCGCGCCCCTCATGTTGGCCCAAGGGTTTGGGGCCCCTGTTCCCTAAACCCGGCTGCTCCATGACGGGAATCCCGTAGATGTCCGATCCCTTCGGGGCCCCCGGCCGCCCAGTTAGAAGGCATTTAGTGAGGGGCACGCTGAAGGTTCCTCCCCCGGTTTAGAAGAACCATCCGGAAAGCTAAGAGGCCCCAGTGAAGTTCCAGGGGTGTATGGCAGTCCGCTCCCCACTCCAGCCCCCCTGGAGGGGTCTTGGATGGCCGGTACAGGGGAGGTGATGGGCTCCCCGCTCGCATGACCCCAGCGGGGCCCGCGCACGCCCCTCCGTGCCGGAGTGGTCTTGTCGCCCGAGGGTCCTGCAGAAGTCCGCTCCAAGGTCCCTTGTGTGAAGCTGCCCGTGATGAGTCCGGGGCCTGGGCCGAGCCGAGGTGTCAGGATCCCCCTGGGGGGACATCCGTCCCGCGCTGAAAGGACAATCTGGGTGGCGCTCGCTGCTCAGGTTCCCCGGGTTTGCAGGCCCCGCGGGTGTATTGCGGGTGGCGCCGGTGCTCCCCCAGGCCGGGAAGAGGGGCCCCTCTCCTCTTAAATGCTGTAGGGGAGCAAAGTAGTTGGAAAAGGCAGCCCCCAAATGTTCAGGGGTGGTCTAGGAGGCAGGGGTTTTTATTGCGTTTCTGGACATTTTTTTGGTAAAAGGTGATTGAGCAAGTCTCCGGGGAGCTCCCGCACCACACATCTTCTCCCTAAAAAAAACTGGCCTTGCCCCCCCACCCCCCCCCCCCCCCCCCTCCTCTCCCTTTCAAAAAAATTTTTTTTAATTTTTTAGGTGTTCCATAATTTTTTTCCGGGCAATTTTTTTTTCTGTTTTTGTTTTTGGGTTTCATTTTTCCCGTTTTCCCCAATTCAAAAGCAATTCTGATTTTCATTAGTTTTTTTTCAGTACATTTAAAAGGGGATTATTGTTATTCAAGTTATTTCAGTGACCATTGTGGATTTTTCTTTTTTAATGGAAGGTTTAAAAACAATTTACCATATGTGTTTTTTATCAAATTGCCTGACATGACAACAGGGTACCTATTTAATAGTAAAAGGGAAAAAGTGTTTGACCAAGAAGGGGGCAGGCACTAATTACTTTACAAAAAAAAAGAAAAAAAATGATTTACAGAGATGTCGCGATAATTTGAGTATGTTTGTCTATTGGGTTGCAAAGCCCCACTTGGGCTGGCTCCATCTCAAGACACAGGTGGATGGGATAATGTTTATAACTCATCTGTAAGCGCTGGAGCTTCAGTCCTTTTTAAAATGGTGTGTGCTTAGAGAGAAAAAAAGATTCGGTCTTTTTCCCATGTGGGTAAGGTTTTTGGCTGGTGTCATTCCTTTTCTATGTACTGTGATAACTCAGGCGGTCTTTCCCCCACAAAGATTTCTTCTTGTGGTTGGCTATGGCATGGCGGATGTTGGGGGGTTTCTTTTTCTTTGCTGGGCTTTGCAACGGGGTTTTTCACGGGGCCCAGATAATGTAAATAGGGACAAAAAAAATAAGGCTCATTTGTAGCTTTTTTTAAAATCGGTTTTCCATTATGGTGGGGCCTTTTTTTTGGGTTTTGAAGGATTTAAAAGGGTTTTTCACCATGTGTTTAAAAGGGGACACAAGCACCTTTTCTTCCTTTGTCTCTTTTAGTTCTGTAGCGTGATTAACATATTTACTTCTCTGAAACTAGCTGAGACTTTAAAAAGTGTAAATGTAATTTTAAGTAAAAAAAGTTAAATGTTTTCCCAAGGGTGAAAACAATTGCTTTCTGTAAACAAAAGCTATCTTGTTAGAGATAATGGGCCTAGTATGGGGAAAACTGTCTAAGGAAAGTTTTTTGACCACAGCAACCAATCTCATCTCAAATTTTATTTTTTTATGTTCTGGGAAATGAAAAACTGAGCTCTTTTTAGTTACTTTGGGGAACAAAGGGCGTCTTACACTTTGACAGTTTTTTTAAAAAAGAGGCCCAAAGAATTTTTTTGAGCTCTGTCCAAAATGACATCACTCCTTGCTTTCTGTCTAATCAGGGAAACAAAAATATGGAGCAACCTGTTTTAATCAGGCAGATAAAATTTCTTATCCCATGTGGGAAAATAAAAAACAAAAGACTTTTGTTTTGCATATTCTGTAATTGGTAATGGTTAAATTTATTTTTTATCCTACAATACAGCAATTATGGATATGCTTTTTTCTTTTTTCAAAGAAAAAATTAAACCCCCCTAAGTTAAAAAAATAAATTGATAAGCAAAAATAATTCAGTTTTTTTTGCTTGGGCCCAAAAGAGGAGGTAAGTCTTTTTTTTAAAATTTAAAACGTAAAGCCATTTAAAAAAAAAAGAAATTGCTGTTTTAAATTATTTGCACCAATTTATGTGGGGCGCGTTTTGTTTTCTTGCTTTCAAATGGGATACGATGTTCTGCCAAAATTTATTCAATTTAAAAAATTTTTAAAAGTTAAGGGGTTGTTCCCGGATTCCATTCATTTTGAAGTCCAAGTCTGACCCGATATTGAACCGATCAGAAAAAAAGGGTGAATACGTTTTTCTAGTGCCTTCTCTTTTTAGGGGCAAAGTTTTATTT